>OZ035883.1:30224105-30419645 GCA_964034835.1 Muscina levida | reverse complement strand
TTGGAACACGCGACAACCATACGGAGATACGCGGTTCGATTCCCAGTACCGGTCATCTACATTTTTGTTTCATTGCCGTTCCCTTCGATGTTGTCGACAGAAACTTCGCAGTATAGTGTCGAGTCAATCAGCATGCCTAGTAAAAGCTTCGTCGCATTCTTCAATAAATAATAAACGGGAGAAGCTATCCCATACCTCATGCATGGAGTGAAAGGGAAATTAAGTTTTCTAAAGGTGTTGCACTGTGTTTCTTGAGTCTTTACAAGGATTTGTCGTAGTGTGAATATATGGCCGGTTGTGGATTTGCTAGGTCTTAAACCACAATGATAAGGTCCAATCACGTTCGCTATGATGGATTTTAATTCTCACATAACACACTACGCAATACCTTGTAAGCGATGGGTAAAAAGCTAATTTCACGATAGATGTTACATACACTTGGAACGCCTTTGTTAAGCTCGGGACATAAAACACTTAGAATCCAATCATCGGGCATGTATTCCTGTAGCTAAATCGTGTTTATAAGCTGCCGGTCTTAAAAAGGTCTGCGGGCAGTCGATCGGCTCCCGCAGCTGTCTTGCTTCGAAGCCATGCAATTTTCCTTTTCCTCAGACAATACGTGACATTTTTTAACGTACCAGAACTTGTCTCAGCTTGGTTTTTTATACCCAAGTTCGGTCGATGCGGTAATAAGCAATAAGCTGCCACTGTATGTCGGGAACTTTAAAATTAGGAGAGTTTGTGTGTGAGAAAGCTGGTTAGAGTAGGCATTGGCTATCTCGGCGGCATGCAGCTTTGTAATGTCTAACTTTCTTTGCGTTTGGCTGCGGGCGTTTTTAGCACTTTTCAATCGCGTGCATACCTTGGCTGCAACTAACAACATTACAACATTTTTCAGCTCATTGATTTGGGACCCAATTCTGAGAACTGCACGCGAAAGAATCCCCAAAAAGAAGAAGTTCTGCATCATTCGTTTTGTCAAGTTACATGCCATAATAAATTAATATCGATTAGAAGTTAGTAAGTATCGTATAGCGGAATTTGTCACGTTCTAGGCTCTTTTGTTTGATTATAGATTACTTACTTAATTTCCCTTTACACTCCATGAATGAGGTATGGGATATCTTCTCGCGTTGTTGTGCAATTAACCCGCTTTCTATTTTTAGATTCACAACTCGTCACTGTTTGAGAAGCTCTTTCTAGGCACGCCGATTGACTCCCCACTAATACTGTGAAGTTGCTGTCGACAACACTCGAGGGGAGCTGACAGTGAAGAAAAATATTTTTTTTTTTCTTTTAAGATGACTGGAGCCAGGAGTTGAACCTGTGATCTGCCGCATGGTAGTCGCATGTTCTAACCACTATGCCACGGCCGGCCCCATGATTAACGTAAAGAAATAGAAAAAAAACGTTTGTCAAGTTACTGAGTTATTATGCATTCCATCGATTACCATCTTATCAACATTCACAATCTGCTCCTTATGATTCAAACCTTAAACCACTGTTTTACTCAGTTATATAATATTTCCAAGAGCATATAAAACACCTGTACTGGAACTCAACTGTGTCCCGTGTTTATGGGTATATTAAAATGTATATCCGTGTAAAAACGAAAGCGTACACAACAACAACAACAAAATATTACGAAAAGACTTAAGCACGATGAGGATTTGTCCGCGTCTGTCCGTCCATCGAAGTGTCCGTCTGCTGCTGCTTTGTCGGTTGACCCGCTCCCGCACACCATTTAGGTCGTTGATCAAAGTGGCTGTTATACGCTGGTGGACAACTGTGAGACGAGGTGTGAGCAAGGCGGCGAGGTAGGGACGCCGAGGAGTGAGATTGAGTTAAGGAAGCATTAACGTAAAAATAAAAGCTAATAACACGCAAACTGTATTTATGGCAAATACGTAAATGTGTGTACACCAAGTATTTTGTCAGTGCGAGTCAAATTAGTTAATCCCTCAAAAGAAAGTTTGATTTTGGCTACCGCAACAACAGCAACCAAAGGGACATCAAAGGCTTTGTGGAGGGTGATGCCATGGTAACCATGACCATAAAATAGCTGTAATCTTTGGATTAGTTCGAAATAAAATTTTAGAACATTAAATGTTTGTGTGTAATTGACGTACATCTTAAATTGTACTCCATAATGAATGTACTACATAAACCTAGAGTTTGTTCCCTTAAGGATGTGCTGCAATTCATAAAGTTTTAATACCGAAAGTCAGTCATTAGGTTAGGTTGTTAGGAAAGGTAATCCTAGTAGGGATTATGAATGAGACAACACTATAGGGCATTGTAAATCAATTGAGATTTTCGTATGGTTAATTGAGTTCACCTGTAAGTGTATAGAGTTTTTATGGTGACTTTAAAGTTGTATTGTTGTTTTGATATAAACTGATTTTGATAGGCTAACTTCTTGTATGAGTTGTAACATCTTAAAATGCAATGATCGAACAAATCGAAACGCCTCTATATAATAGATGGATACTATTTTATAGCAGAAAAATTATGAACTTGAAATTTTTGTCTATTCGCTACCATTGATACTTAGTTTGTTATTCCATTTATTAGCATTGCCGTAGACTGTACTGACAACCAAGTTCCAGTTTTACACATCATATAGCCTATATCAACCTGCCCTCCCACATATTTCTCCTAATTTCCCACATAAGAACATGAGGCACAAACAATTTAGTTTAAGTAAATAAACCAATTACTTTCACCTGCCCACAACTTTGACATGCAAATTTGATATTAACATTTTGGCAAAGTAGAATGTTAAAAATTTCGGTTTTCATTATGAGTGAAACCAAAAACTAAAATGGCCCTGGTTTTAACTAAAGTAATCGAAATTTTATTTTTATATCCCCTATACAACAATGACATTAAACTTTCTACAAGGAAACACATCCATATACGACCATGATCTGTATACACACTTATGTACAATATTTGTCTGCATCCTTACAAATGTGGCATCTTCAGTTGTTGTGTTGTCCTCTGCTGTGTATGTGTATGTGTGAAAATTTCCCTGCATTTTTCTATTTAATGCCAAAAACTTGTATAAATCTATTTACAAAACTTTGCGATAACTGCATTATGGCATAATATGTTTTTATTCGAAACTTTTTCTATAAATTTTAAAGTTAAACTTGCAACAAAAGCAAAATTAAATGAGTTTATTCCTATAATAAACTTTTTAATTTTCCTAGTAGTAGAATATTTGGACTCAGTGAGAAAAATGCGAAATTAAACAGAATTTTGTTTTAAAACCAAATGAAATGAAATCAAATTTTATGCATTTTTATGTGCAAGTTTATTTCTGTTCACCCATTTAGTTAAATAAAAGTGACAGTTTTGAGGGGGTGGCAGGATAACAAATGGTAAATGGTAATGTACGACATTTGTTTTTTTTTTATTTGGCAAGAGGTTTTTAGCTATTGAAATGCATAACAATCATTTCTCTTTTAAACAGCGCAAAACCACTCACGGTCGCTAGTTTATTGTTGTATGCATAAATGCATAGCGCGAGAGAGAGAGAGAGAAAGAGTGAGTGGAATGGATATTAGGAAAATTTATAGTTTCAGGAATACATTAGTGCATTCAAAAGAGTAGTTCTGGGCTACGCTACACTCCGTCATGAGGGCAACTAAAGAGTTTAATGTTGAATGAAGTTTATGTTTAAAGCCATGACATAAGAGTGATTCATTTAGAGGCTCTTTATCTTTTTGTTTAATTTTTACCGTTCGAGGATGTATTGTGCCAAGCTGTTACATTATTTGTATTCATTACTTCTTGACAATATTTCGTGGGAAAACTCACATCGAAACAACGCCTCCAAATTATTATGCTGTATTATGAAATTTAGCCTTATGTGGACAATGTTTTTCGTGCATTTCAACCAATATTTAGTGTGCATAACCGACCTTCCGGGACTGATATGATCAATACTATCTTCAAATTTGAATTTTGGTTTATATGATTGGATTATATGCGGCCTTATATACACATCCAGTTGAAACCCGGCATCCTCCCTTTTTGTATGCACCAACTTGGCGAATTTTATCCAATAATCATAGTTTATGGACTTACAACATTCAACTCTCTTAAGCTGCGATTACTGTTAATGGGCTCTGCATCAGCTTAATGTTTTCGCAACATATTTTTGCTCAGTGTCTGCGGCATTTGGTTTCAACAATGTTGCTAAAACATATATTCTATATTCTATCCTCTAAGCAGAGATTAAGTTCTAAGATAAGCAGAATCGGACAAAAACTATGATGTCTATATCATCGGCATGAGCTAGTGGCATGTGGCTCTTATGGAATATGGCGCCAGACATGCTGACACCAGTCTTTCTCATCACCTTCACCATACCTTTATTAAATAGTGTACAGGACAAGCTATCACCCTGCCTGAGACCTCTTTCCGTGTTTAATGATTCAGAGTGATCCTTACCAATCTTAACCGAGGATTTGGTGTTTTCAAAGGTACATCTACAAAGTCGAATTATCTTTGCAGGAATACCAAACTCAGACATGGCAGGTGTCGATCTGCTTTTCATGAGTTTTTCCAGGATTTGTCGTAGATTTTCTAGGTCTGAAGACAGTACTGATAAGGACTCTTATGGTGACTTTACGTTCACACACCGGATTGAACCTTAAGACTAGGTGTCGCAGTCTTTTGCCAACCACAAATCCACATCCAAACTCGTGCTTGTCCGAATTGCCACTATAGTAGATGTTGCACGTTTTCATGCGCGAGCCCCCGTGTCCCGTCCGCCGGATTTCCTGTAAAGCGGTTATGTCAGCCTTATATTCCTCGAGAACTTCTGCCAGTTGAATGGAGGCACCTGGTCTGTACAGTATTCTAACATTCCAGGTAGATATCCTAAAATCATGGTCCTTTATTCGTTGGCTGTGGTCGTCCGTTTATGCTTCTCTTACTTTTGCAATTGTTCAAACGTCGATGGCGGGTTGCAAGCCCAGCGCACCACGTCGCAGTTTTCTCCTCCTGCCAGGATTTTATTACATCCGCCCATTCTGGGTCAGACGCTGACCAGGGTACTGCTCACTCTGAGCTGACGTGCCTGGGTTTTAGGTTCCGCCTCTCACGGTTAGCCGTGCTCTGACGGGTGTCAAAAGCACGATATTATATATTCAATGACAAATGGAGACTCACTCCTGCTTTTTAACAACCTAGGGTTCTTTTTCGGCAGATGCAGACAGATTTCAAGAAGATATGTTGAAAGGTATTACAATTTCAAGGAAATTTGTTGTATAGTAAAAGACAAAAATCGACTTCATTAATTAGCCTAATGCTTATTTTTAGTGGTCTAAAATCATCTTCATATTATTACCCCTCTAATGAAACCGGTTTGGGGCACATCGGATGGTTGGTTTTAAAGTCATAGGTAGAAACAATGTTTGTGTTTTGTTTTTATAGATAGAACTGTTTATTTTTTTCGTCTTCTTCTTTACTGGCAGCAACAACAGAAATTTATCCATCAGTAGCCGCACGTAGAAAAGTTTTCCAAGCGCTTCGGTCTTCTGCCGTAGTTAGTTCGTCACACCAAGTTAAGATAACAGCTCTTTCACCTCCAACGAAGTTTTGGTCGCACCTTCCTGCGCCGCACATCGAGTTAATTACCCAAGACTTTTCGAGCCGGAGCGTTTTCCTCCATTCGTACAACGTGTTCAAGCTAGCACATTTGGTCTATATGATCGCGCTTGACTACGACGATATCGTTGTACAGCTTATACAGCTCATGATTGACGGTGCTCCCCGTTAACGATGATGGTTCCAAATATTTTGCGTAGTATTTTTCTCTCGATGGGCGTCGGGAGTGTGATGCAAGGTAAAGCTTCTGATCGGTTTAACTTGGAAAACCCAGAGTGATCCTTGCCAATTGCACTTCAAGTCTACTCACAGAGCTCCGTATTCGTGGTACTACTGCGAACGGAGTACCTCCACGTGGTGACGCCTGGAAACGTGCTTTTGACACCCGTCAGAGCACGGCTAACTGTGAGGGGCAAAACCCAAAACCCAGGCACGTCAGCTCAGAGTGAGCGGTACCCTGGTCAGCGTCTGACCCAGAATGGGCGGCTGCAATAAAATCCTGGCAGGAGGAGAAAACTGCGACGTGGTGCGCTGGGCTTGCAACCCGCCACTGACGTATAACCGATTGCAATGAAAAGAAGTAAGATAAGAATAAAACGGACCCCCCAAAATGTTGACGACCACCGCAAACGAATTAAGGACCATGATTTGAGGATATGCACCTGGAATGTTAGAACACTGTATAGACCAGGTGCCTCCATCCAACTGGCGGAAGTCCTCGAAAAATACAAGGCTGACATAACCGCTTTACAGGAAATCCGGTGGACGGGACACGGGTGCTCGCGCAAGAAGACGTGCGACATCTACTATAGTGGCCATGCGGACAAGCACGAGTTTGGTTGTGGATTTGTGGTTGGCAAGAGACTGCGACACCTAGTCTCAAGGTTCAACCCGGTGTGTGAACGTATAGCCACCATAAGAGTCAAAACTAAGTTTTTCCACATAACACTTATATGTGCCCATGCTCCGACAGAAGAGAAAAGCGATGAGGACAAAGACGAGTTCTACGAGAGCCTAGAAAATGTATATGACCGTAGCCCCAGCCATGACATTAAAATTGTACTAGGCGATTTTAATGCTAAAATAGGCAGGGAGACCGCATTTGAGCCTACAATCGGAAAATTCAGTCTGCACACCGAAACGTCGAACAACGCCATCAGACTGATTGATTTCTCGGCGGCAAGAAATATGGTAGTTAGCAGCACTAGATTTGACCATAAAAATATTCATAAGGCAACATGGTTATCTCCAGATCATTTGACGAGGAATCAGATAGATCACGTGGTAGTCGATGGAAGGCACGCATCGAGTGTTCTGGACGTACGAGTGATTAGGGGTGCGAACATTGACTCCGATCACTTCCTTACCGCAGTTAAGGTACGCACTAGGCTAAGCATGGCGAAAAACGTACGTAACCAGGCACAACGAAAGCTGGACATCGGTAAACTGCGGACCACAGAGGTAGCGGACGCCTACTCCAACCACCTAACTCAACTGCTGCGGAATGCTCCAACCCCTGACAATATAACCTCGCAGTGGCAATATATAGCCGACTCCATAGAACGGACTGCGAGAAGCGTACTTGGGTACTCAAAGCCGTCTCAAGAAGATGCCTGGTACGATGATGAATGTCGCAATGCCACGAGAGAGACGGATGCTGCATACAGGGCAAAACTGCAGCCAATGGCAACGCGAGCTGTTCGTGAACGGCACAGGGAGAAGAGACGACAGGCAACTCGTCTTTTTAGAAGAAAAAAGAAGGAGCTGAAGAAGAGGCAGGATGAGTGCACTGAGTTGCTCCGAAGTAGAGGGGAAGCCCGAAAATTCTACAAGAGAGTTAAAGCGAGAATGCGTGGAACAGGGTTGCCCTCCTGCAAGGACAGCGATGGTCAGCTGGTGACGGACCCGGATAACGTTCTGAAGATATGGAGAGATCACTTTAGAAATTTACTGGATACTGACACCACTCCAGAAGACCCCGCTCCAATCCATGACGGTGGTATTAACTGTCCACCTCCGAGCCAGAGCGAGATACGTATGGCCATCTCCCGCCTTAAAAACAACAAAGCTGCTGGAGCCGATGGTCTCCCTGCTGAATTGTTTAAGGCTGGCGGGGAGGAGCTGATTAGGAGCATGCATCAGCTCATGGAGAACATCTGGCAAGAGGAGAGCATGCCCGGGGATTGGAGTCTCAGTCTTTTATGTCCCATATATAAGAAAGGAGATCGTAGTGAATGTAAGAACTACCGTGGAATAAGCCTATTACCAATTGCGTACAAGGTCCTTTCAAGCATATTGTGTGAACGTCTAAAGCCAATTGTAGAAAAACTAATTGGACCATATCAGTGCGGCTTTAGACCTGGCAAATCTACGACGGATCAAATATTCACCTTACGACAAATCCTGGAAAAAACCCATGAAAAGCAGATCGACACCTACCACCTCTTTGTCGACTACAAAGCTGCCTTCGACTCTCCGATAAGGAATAGGCTTTATGAGGCCATGTCTGAGTTTGGTATTCCTGCAAAGCTGATTCGACTTTGCAAATGTACCTTAGACAACACCAAATCCTCGGTTAAGATTGGTAAGGACCAGTCTGAACCATTCAACACGGAAAGAGGTCTCAGGCAGGGCGATAGCCTGTCCTGTACACTATTTAATATAGTTATGGAGAAGGTGATGAGAAAGGCTGGTGTCAACATGTCTGGCACCATATTCCACAAAAGCCACATGCCACTAGCCTACGCCGATGATATAGATATCATTGGCCGAAATCTGCGGGACGTTACTGCAGTCTTCTCATCCCTAGAAAAGGAGTCGGCAAAAATGGGTTTAGCGGTCAACGAGGACAAAACAAAAATAATGATTTCGACGAATAAAGAGTCCTCTCGATGGGGACGCAGCGTCAACGTTGAAAATTATTGTTTTGAGGTAGTAGATGAGTTTACCTACCTCGGATCTTCCGTCAATAAGACAAATAATGTCAGCCAAGAAATTAAGCGGAGAATAGTGCTAGCCAATAGATGTTTTTACGGACTTCGGCAGCACTTTAGTAATACCACCTTATCTCGGAATACTAAGAAACAGCTTTACCAGGTGCTAATATTACCCGTTCTTTTGTATGCTGCCGAATCATGGGTGCTTACGACAACGGACATACAAAACCTGGGAGTATTCGAGAGAAAAGTACTCCGGAAAATTTATGGACCTATCTGTGTCGACGGCGAGTTTCGCCATCGGATGAACCATGAGCTGTATGAGCTTTACCACGACATCGACGTAGCTAAAAGAGTCAGAATGCAACGACTACGATGGCTGGGTCATGTTGCCAGGATGGATGTAAATGCTCCAGCGAGAAAGGTGTTTGAAGGCGAACCTGAAGGACGGCGCAGAGCAGGGAGACCCAAACTCCGTTGGAAGGACCAAGTGGTGGGCGACGTGCCACCATCTGGTAGGACTAACTGGAGAACACACGCACAAGACCGAAGCGTGTGGAATTCTTTAATACTTCAGGCCTCAAACTTATAAACCATGTTTGTAAGTTGTAATGGGCCACCTAAGTAAAGTAAGTAAGTATTTTTCTCTCGATGACTCCCAGAACAAATTAATCCGCTTATGTCATTACCCAGAATTCTGCGCTATTTTCGTTGTAACTTAACTTCGTCACTCCAACGATATTTTAAAGTGTTGAAAGTTAGGACAAATTTTAATAATCGATTATAATTTTTTTAGAAAATGTAAAACCGAGGTCAATCCACCGAAGTGAACTTCGTTCATTGATAACACAAGGGAACAAGGTATTTGTTGTTTAAGAACTGAATATTGTTTTAAAGGTAATTTGGGACGCTGAATCCAAATCTGCACTTGGTTTTTTTGTATCAGCTCGACTTTTCGCGATATACCGTTATGTCCAAAACTAAGGCACTTCCACTACAAATATTTAAATAACTTGAAAACGGTTCACCATATTCAATTAAAAAAAAAAACTTAAACTCGTCAACAAAATTATCTTTAATCCGTGCCTACATTGTTTTTAATTTGGCTTAGTAGTTTCAGAGATATCGTTGTAGTTTTAAAATATAAAACAAAAAATTTACAAAAAAAAAAAAATTTTTGTTTTTTAAAAATTCATAAAAAAAATTATTGCAACAAAAATCACAGTGTTTGTCTTAAAACATTTAGTTTAATATAGTGTGAATCAAATGAGCTTTATTTCATTAAAATATCTGCACAACTTTTGATTTTGTCAACAATTTACTGAGATAACTAAATTTACAAAAGTCGCGATTTCAATGCAGAAATAACATTTATTAATATGTTTGTGAAAGTGTAACTCGAGCAAACCTTAACGGATCGTTATGAAAATTTATCAGTATTAATATTTTTCGAAACGAACTTATGGGATTGTAAATGGGCGGAATAGCCCCACCCCTTCTGGTACCTCCCATACAAAATTACCTATTTTTGGATAATTAATATATCTTCGATAGCTGCCAAACAGACTACCGGAGGATATTGAAAATTGGTCAGTTTATTTATCTTGCAAAAGTAGACAAACCCTAGAAAAACCGAAAGCGTTGCCATACCCCTTCTGGTACCTCCCATACAAATGACCGAACTCACCCCAATAGTCTTACATACATATCTTTTTTGTAAGTACACTGAATTCAGTCAAACTATGCGGAAGTTTTACGGTTATGAAAATATAAATCAGGAATGAATTTGCACTATATCGGATCACCCCTTCTGGTACCTCCCATACAAAATTACCTATTTTTGGAAAATTAATATTTCTTCCTTAACTTCCGAATTGAAACCTGCCGATTAATTAAATTTGGTCTGTTAATTAATATTGTAATAGGAGGCAAAACTAAAAATTAAACTATAAATAAATTTGCAAATTTATCATGATTTTTAAAAATACAAAATTTTAATTTTTTTTTGGGTAAAAACAAAAAATTGCGAAAAATCTGTTATCACCGAATTTAGCATAACTCATTCAATTTTCAATCGATTATTATGTACATACATGTTTTAGAAAGCTATCTTAATATGATATTCAATAAAGCTAATAAAAATAACAATTTGCCCCCAACCGATTAACTTTCAGCGTGAAGAAAATTAAAATGTGTAATTTTTTGTGTAATTTTTTTTTTTTTTTTTGGAAAAAAACAGCCTTTACTCAGTCTTTTTTTTTTTTGTAATATTAAAAAATTTGATTTTTTTCAAAGGTAACAACGATATCTTTAATAAAAAAAATAAAATTTTAAAATCCGGCTTATGAAAAAAAAATTATGATTTTTTGAACCATAATTTTTTGGAAAAAAGTCGAAAATACGATTAGTAGCTGTAACTTAAAAATTCGAGCTGATGGAGAAAAATGGAGATTAGATTTGAAATCAGCGACCCCAAATTAGTAAAAAACAGCTATCGAATTCCAAACAACACTCAAAAAGTTCAATTTTGTTCCCTTGTGTAATTTATCACTAGCTCTAGATTACTGTACCTCCTCTTTAGAGTAAGGTATCCCAAATTCGTTCACCACAGTTTCACCTCATGCCTTTGCCGTTTATATTTTGTAATCATTTCTAAACAGAAACGTCAAATACCCATTGCATATTTCAATACTGACAATTTCATTTGGACAGCGGATTCTGTGTCTTTTTCCTTGTGAGTTTGCCATCGAAATGTCAAAAGATTTGATGGCAACATTTATTTTCGCTTTATGCCCATTGTGTGTTGTCAAACCTTAAACGAATGGTTATGCAAAAATTCTACAAAAACTGTATTATTTTTGACATTGAATATGCTTAAGTGTATCGACTAGCAAACTTTTCAAGTGTTTTCTTAAGTGGTTGGTGGAATTTTTAAAGGTAAAGAAACAACCACCAGAGACAATTGTGTATTGTTGTTAAGTATATTTTTAATTTTTATAGCGGTAAATAGTTAGTTAGTTATTTTCACTGTACTCCCCATGAATGAAATATGAGAGAGCTTCTCGCATTTGTGTGAGTAAACATGCTTCTATGTTAAAGTTAAAGTTCACATAAACGGAAACTACTGTTTACCAACGATTGACCGATTGACGTGCAGTTTTAGATTTTTCTATCAACAGCATCAAGGATGGCGCTGACCAAAGTAATGTAAATGTCTGTGACAGGGATCACCTTTGTCGAATATCACCCTTTGGATCTTTTACTTCTTGAAACCACAGTCCTTGCGTAAATTTTGCCAAGTTGTCGTATACTAGAGGCCAATATGCTGCTCACAGCATCGAATTGATTTGGCGTGATTTTTAGCTGACACTCTCCGCAACAGCCGCAAGATTGCTGATAAAATCGATTATATGTTTGATTTTAAATGTAAGAAATTGGACCAGTGATAATGACCCAAAACTGGGTCATTTTATATTTTATGTCCAAAGAATCATTGCCATAGTTTGAACACATCCAACGTGGACGTCACAAATTTATTAAATTTTGCTAAAAATGGGACTGCGCCTTATGGTCGTCATCCTGTTGTCCCAATTTTGCACCATAATTTCAAGCATTACCGGTCTTATTTTAACAATAGTGCGTCAAATGTTAGCATCTAAATAATCAATCGTTTCTGTTTTATCAGCATAAATCACAGATTTGACGTACCCCCACAAAAAATAGTCCAATAGTCAAAAGATAAAAGTCACGAATCATTTGTCTGTAGTGTTTGCCTTTTTTTATAGTATTGTTGGAACCAGTTTTGGGTTTAAGGAAAAATGGACTGATTATGTCTTTTTTAATTTTTCGTATTTGCGATATAATGGATAGAGTAAAATTAAGTTTTTTTTTTATAATGGAGTCTTAAGAGTCTCATGAGGATTGAGCTTTCTCCAGAAACAACAATCATGTTTGTTTACATACCCATTAGGCTAGAAATAAGCCTCATTGCTGAAGATGATTTGATGGCTTTAATTATTGCACCAGTTGGATCTTATATGGATGCAGGCCAAAATATTTCCTCAAGTTTATCTAAGTAGTCCTCTTGCAGAGAGCAAGTTGCTGAGAAAGGATCGGTGAATTCGAATCCTCTATTACATGCATGTTTACTGCGGCTACACCATCCAATTAATCTTCTTGACAGCATAAAGTCGTATGTTTGGAAGGAACAATAGGCAATACGAAATAATGATAAATCAAGTGGGCGTGGCTCAACCAATATACTTTTTTTGAATACGCAATATCTAGAGGACAATTACACCATTCAAATTTGGTAGGAATACGTTTAAGATCAGTATACATATTCTAAGGGAAGAGGGCGGGATCGGGATGTGGCCCCACTTATGCGACCCTATTAACAAACATACAATACCTGCCGCACTACATATTAACTTGGCATTGAACAGCTATTTGCGTGCTCAGACCAAAAAATGGACGAGATTAGATAACTAGGCGTAGCCCCACTAGTAGCCCTCTATCGCCAGTCGTCATCAGTGTACTTATTTTAAAGATAAAATGTGCTGGATCGGATGGAGGGGTTGGCTCTGCAAAAAGTAAGAAAGTTTCAGTGGGGTAAACCGCCTTACATACACCCTCTTAAAAACTTAATTTCCCTTTACACCCCATGATTGAGGTAAGGGATAGGTTCTAGCGTTGTTGTGAATTAACACGCTTTCTATTTTTAGATTCACTTGTTTATCGACAAATGCGAACGTCACTGTTTGAGAAGCTTTTTTACTAGACATGCCGATTGAAAACCCTTATACTTTGAAGTTGCTGTCGACAACATCGAGGGACCGTCAAAGGCTGAACAAATTATTTTTTCGTTTTTAAGATGACTGGAGCCAGGAGTTGAACCTGGGATCTCCCGCATGGTAGTCGCGTGTTCTAACCATCATGCCACGGCCGGTCCATACACCCTCATCATTAGTAAAACCCGAAAGGTGGTTGCCTAGGGTTTAAATATCTCCATAATAATAACAAGTTAGGCATTACTAAATACATAGTTTGTGTAAAATTGCTTTAGGCTTAGTGATAGAATTACACGAATTATAAAGTGGGCGGGATGAATATTGTAGATAGAAGGTACCAGATCGGTAGTGACTAGTCTTCCAATTTTTTCTCTTAAACTTTATCCTGTTGCAGCTTAACAAAATATAGAATTTGTGCACGATCGCGTCGGGTGTAGTGATAATATTACTCGATTTAGAAAGTGGGGCGTGGCCATGTAGCCCATATACAATTTACTAAGTAGTTTTGGGATAATATTAACCCAAGCTAAATTGAAAACAATTGACACTTTTGGATCGTATCAAATGATATGTATCCTCCTTCCCATAGGGTGAGAGTACAAAAATTCAATATTTGACATTTTAAAAAAATGAAAGTTTTGAAACATTGTGTGAGGTCCTTCCACTGAAGTGTACACTTGGCTTACACATGACTGGTAGGTGTGGCAATCCCTATTCAAAATTAATGTTTTAAATCGGATATCAGTTGAAATATAACAGAACTTGGTAAGTGTGTTTTATCGTCATTAAATTGTTAAAGCACATAACATTTGTATGAATTACTATGAAAGCTACACGAAGTCTGCCATGTCTACTATAATTTATATTCATAAAGCTTCACACCAGTCAGTGCGAAGTAGATAAACTAGCAAGTTTCCATAATAAACTATGGTATTGAAACTTTCCTCATTCTATACCTAATAGATTTAAGGTCGTCCGTTGTATCAATAACTCTATACAATTTTCTTTGACTTACTTCAACAACTCTCTCTACTTAACAAGCTAATTTCCTGAAACCCCCCCTCATGCCACTCAACCTTAACCTTACAACCTTGCCACACACCAACCACAAAAGACTAACGTTAAGGTTAAGAGCAATTTGCCCTTTCAGATATGCTTTTTAGCTATGATTACTCAATTTACTATAAACACAATAGATTATAAACACAAACGTAGCTAAAACAGAATGGAAGAAAATTTAAAATTACAAAATAAAAACACAAACAGAAGAAAAGCAAGGCAACAACTATTTTATAGCTGTAGAAGCAGACAATAGAGTCATACACAACAAGCAAACGGGTAACAATAAAATCCGACACTGCATGAAGTTAACATGTATAAAATGCAGAATTTGGTGAGGCGAAAACATTTTGAAAACTTTGGCAAGTAACTAGCATTACAACTTTGTATTTTAATAATTCTTTAGCCTGAAGGGATTTATTTAATTAAGCATACATTTGAGTGTGTGTGTGTATATATTACATATATAAGAACATACTTTTATACATTCGAATACACCAAAAGGTTTTGTATATTTACATAATGCTCTAAACAAAAATATACGAATGCTAAATCACAGCTGAGTGGCTAAATTTATTGTTGGTATGCCATAGGGTGACCTAGTTGGAAATGTTAAATGCAACAACGTTATTGTTTACTTCAACTACTGTTTTACTTACCTTTTAGTGCTGCCTTCGACTATCCAAAATACATTTTTAAGTTATCACCCTAATTTTGATAAGATTTTTAATATATATCTGGTTTTTGCTATTACACAAACATTGCAATCTACTCATTTGATGCAAATGATGTTGAAGCGATGCTGCACATAGCCATGGTTCATTCTATCGAAATTCAAGTCTTTTTATAGTTCATACGAACGTATATAAACTCCTTACATATCCTCTCTCCCATAATCTTAATCTCTTGATTCTAGAGTTAACATTTCCTATCATCTAACCACCTCTCCCTCTACCAATGCATTTCCAACAGGATAACTTTAAAGCCAAGTGCAGGAAGCCAAAGCATCAACTCCGATGACTGAAAGTATCTGTTGCTCGTTGTCGTGCACGATGATGGAATGGGCGAGCCCTGCTGCCCCAGGAAGTTTGCGGCTTTGGATATGAGTGGGTCTCGTCTGTTGCTACTACTTGAGCGGTTAATTATAACACGTAACCAGGGTGAAGCCAACACAATAACCAAACATTTTATGCGCTGAATTACCAAAACAATAATAGCAACAACAGCATATAAAAGTACTACATTGAATTGAAAAGCATAAAGATAAACAACGGCAGAAAAAAACAGCATTGAGCTGCTGCGGCTATATGTGTGAATATGGTTTTTTCAACATTCCACCTTTTTTTTGAGTGTGTTTGTTTGTTTTGCAGTTGTTGTTCTCGTCATCATTGTCGTTGTCGTTGCCGTTGTTTGGTTGTTGCTGCTATTATTGCCGGCAAAACCTTGCCACATCCATTCATTTTACTTCGTCAACGCTGAAAAGAATACCATGGTGAGAAAGTTGGATGGGGGCGGTGGAGAGGGAACACACAAATCTAAATAGACAAAGAAATACCTAAGAGGCATTTGTTGTTGCAATCTCCTGTTGTTTGATATGATTGTTGGGTGTGTTCCAAGGACTATTGTGTGCAACAGTCGCCACAACTAGGGTTTCATAGTATAAAACAAAAAAAATATAAAATAACAAAACAAAAAAAAAACACAAAAAAAATTTAACAAGACATGTACCATCAGCGCATTGGGTAATATACGTATACAGTGAGGAATCCATTTAAGCAACGGTCCAAGGAAACGAGTCGACGTAGTCAAGTACTTTATAAAATAAGTTGTGTTATTTTTAGAGGCATATAACTTTTTTCAAAAATCAAACACAACTAATTCAACAAATAGTCACAATTTTGACTGATTAGCTTATGAACGAACGCCTTTCTGTAGGACCGATTTAGCAACATTTTTTCGATCATACCCGGTTAAATTTACTCAATAGGGCATCGAATATTGCCTTCAAAATATTCAATCGTTGCTGGTTTATCAGCATAGACCAGAGATTTGAGATACCCCTCTTAAAAGTTGCCCAAAGGTGTATAATCTCATGAACGAGGTGACTAATTCATAGTTCACCAATTCTTAGCTCAACAAATTGATGGCTGCATGGCATGTTACGCTGTCTCCTCCAATTGATTTGCAATTAAATGCGGAATAAAAAGATCACGATATTTTTCTGTAGCGTTCGCTATTCACAGTAATTGTGCAACCGGTTTCGGATCAAAAGACAAATAGGCCGACGACACCTTTGGCATGTAAAATTCACCAAACAGTGATTTTTTCGGGATGTAATGAGGAGACAGACAGACGGACGTCCCCAAAAAGGGGATGTTTGTATGGGAGGTGGAAGTAGTTTTTGTCTTAACTCGCTCATCTGAGAACTTAACCTACGCTCAGAGGATAGAAGCTTATATGCCAAATTTCAGCTTGATAGCTCTTAAACTACAACTGTTAACGGTCGGACAGACAGATGGATAACTATAAAAAGGCGGAGTTGGTGTGGGAGGTGGAAGTAGTTTCTGTGTGATCTTGCTCATGCATCAACTTAGGATAGAAGCATGTGTATCGAATTTCAGATCGGTAGCTCTTAAAATACGGCTGTAATCGCGGTTGTCAAACAGACGAAAACTCACAAAAAGAAAGAGTTTGTATACGAGGTGTGAGTAGTTTTTTATCCGATCTTGCTGAACTCGAAACTTAAACTCCGCTTAGAGAATGGAAGATTGTATATCAAATTTTAGCTCGATTGCTCTTAAACTACGTTTGTTATTACGAGGATAGACAGACGGGCATCCCCAAAAAGTGGGAGTAGTTTATGTCTGATATCGTTTATCTTAGAACTAAAACTATATATTTTTAAACTATGGCTGTAATCGGAGAACAGATCAGGGACAGCCCCAAACAGTTGGAGTTTGTATGGGAGGTGGGAGCAGTGTTTGTCCGATCTTGCTCATCTAAGAACTTAACCTTCGCTTGGAGGATAGAAGGTTGGATACCGTTTTCCATATTTAGATTTTCAATACCAAATATTCAATTTGAAAGTAAGTGTCACTACAGTTTGATGCCGGTAGGTCTTTTGAGGGTGAAATTTACTTTGAAACTTTGTGAAGGTTCTCAGAACTAATTCAGAAAAACGTAACATTGTGTTTGCATTTTGGCGCGACTTTGCACTATACCTCATTGCTAAGGAAAGATTTGTGAGAAAACTCACTTGCACAACTACCAATTAGTTTAGTCAACCATAGATATTCAGAGGAAACGATTTTTGCTGAACCTGTCTAGATTCCATATGAAGATCACCATAGCTGTAATAACCGATCACTGCCAGGTTGAGTCATAAATTATGTATCATTTGAAGAATGGAAAAGTGAAACTGTTGCTTATGTGGGGAAACGTTATATGAACAGATTAAAGCAGTTGGAATTCTTATATTCTTCATATTTGTTCTTTATATTTGTTTCAACTAAATCGGACTATAGGTTCTCGAGTTATGTCAAACAAAAGTTTGACAAATTCCCCTATACGATACTTACTAACTTCAAATCGATATTGAATTACTATGGCAGATAACTTGACAAAACGAATGATGCAGAACTTCTTCTTTTTGGGGCTACTTTCACGTGCAGTTCTCAGAATTGAGTCCCAAAGTCATGTGTTGTACTGTTTTATGTTTACTTTATAGGTGATGAGCCACGCCTACTATTCACATCATGCCTAGTTTCATTAGTAATGAAAAAGGACTCCACATAAAGTTTTGAAGCTCTGACTAATATATCTCTAGACAGACAGATTGTTCAATATTGTAAACACATTGAGTAAATACTAGAACTTATCAGCAAAATAATTGATAGTTTTACAACAAGGGGAAATTCCCACATAGATGAACCAGTCATAAATTATGTATTTTATGGCTTACATTTTTATCGCTCACGCTAATGACTAGCATACACATAGCGTTTTATGTATTTACTGTGTACACCACAAGTCGGCAAGGGTCATGATTAGAAAATGTGTGTGATCGTGCAGTAGGTAGATAATGCCTTTCTTAACGATTATGAACTGTGTATTTAGTATATAAGAGAGAAAATATCTTTGAATAAATGTTATTCATTTTAGTACCATAACTGAGTGTGGCCGTATTATTAATCTCCTATATAGTTGCAGGAGTTGTTCGATGTGTCAGAGTCGCACACAGATGTTGCTAACTATTCACCTTGTATACAAGGAGCCACACCCACCGATACGATCAAGTCCATTTTTCGGCTAGCTACACACTTTAGTGAAAAATAAACTTCTTATATTTCCATTCTACTTCAGATATAAGTTGACAACTATACACCTTATGTGGGATCTTTTCGCACACCATTCTTTGTCAAAAACTCCATATAAATCTTTTAATCTTAATGAGTATTTCGTTCCCGTTATTCATCGTTCGTAGCGAATAGTTTTAAAAATTTCAAAATGAATGGTCACCCTATTTCCCCATCTGGAGTTATTAAATTTTAAGCTCGTCTCACTGCTCTTCGAATTTTGATGAACTACCACGGACTCTATTCATACCTTCAGCATTACACAAAAATATGCAAGTTGAACATGCAAACTTCATATTAGCAATGTAGTGCTTCATGTTAGATCTCCTGTACACACATACTTACGAACATATTTCATTTTGTATATGCGGTCGCAGCACATGCACTCACACACACCCACTTACACATACTACCACGCATAAATATGCGGTCTGTAAATTCCGTCTGTAAAAGCTTTTGAGTTGATTTGTACTGATTTCCGGTATTAGTAGATTTTCATCTTGATGTGATTTTCCAAGCACCACAACAAAACAAACAAACAAACACAAGATGTGCCATGATAGGAGCAGCGTGTGGTATGATGGCAAAATTTTACATATAGCCAACAGCAACATTTTCCTCATGAAAACATCAACGACACGAAAAAATCCGTGGTTTTCGCCGCAGAGTCCTCTCATGGTTAGTCTCATTATTATTTCTAACCCATCAACATGTTGACATATGCACCCATTCATAAGCAAGAGTGTGTGAGTGTGCACGCGTACGTATGTGAGTCAGGACTTGGGATTATGTTTGGGTGTGTGTGCGTATGTTTACCATGTGCATGATGCACTTATGGAACTTATACATTTTGTAACGGTTTATCTTGTTAAATGCACTAAGCCACATGCATAATTGATGTGATGATGGTCATGGCTGTTGTGCTTAGAGAACACACATACACACACACACACACGCATATGTATGCTACAAGCGAGCACGGTATGACTACTATATTTGCCCACACATCTTTATACAAAGAGATAAACCAACTGTTTTCGTAGTGTCCGCAGGTATATTGATGTTGAGAATAATAGCAAATTCAGGACTTAAGTTACTATAAATTATACCGAGAAATGAAATGTATGGTTAAAACACTCAACGGACTAAAGTATGAGCTAAAATAAAATTTCTACACTTGAAAGACTTCTCACTACGACCACTAATTACGCGGTAAGGTATTTTATCGTCAAATTTACAGTGTACACCTTATGTGAAAGGCCAATATTGGACGGAAATTTGAAAGCGAGCTTAGTTAAGTAAAATGCAGTTGGGCCGAGTTCAATGAACAAATTTTGAAATTTAAAAATTTCCTAGGGGAAGTGGTCGAAGAACGTAATAGAAGCCACTTATCAAACTGTATCGCTGTAGATAAAATATTAACGATTTTTTACAACTTTTCATTATCATTTCATTTCATTCATTTGGAATGCCACATACACACTTATCAAATATTATCTGTAAAGCTTTTTCTAACGTATAGAACTTGCGACAAGGATAACTGTAAAACTAGCTGTCACACTTCTATAGTGTGTCTGAATTTTTTAATATACTTTGGTAAATCATCATACAACGACGATTAAAAATCGTAGAAATTAATTTCCAAAACACGCGTTATATTCACCAAACTTGGGACCTGCCGTGGCATAGTGGTTACTACACGCGACTACCATACGAAAGATCCGCGGTTAGATTCCTGGTGACAGTCAGCTACATATTTCTTTCATTGTCCGCCACCTTGATGTTGTCGACAGCAACGTCGCAGTATAGTGTTCAGTCAATCGGCATGTCTAGTAAAAAGCTTATCGAACAGTGATGTTCGCATTCGTCGATAAACAAGTAGGTTCCGTTTGTTGTGAATCTAAAATAGCAAGCGTGTTAATTCACAACAGCGCAAGAAGCTATCCCATACCTCATTCATGGAGTGAAAAGGGAAATTAAGTTTAAGTAAGTATAGAGCGCTTCGACAAGTTTGTCCATCTGAGCAGCTCCTAATACTATGGATCAATTCACGACCACATTTACTCTTTTGGATAGTATTTATTAAAATCGAGCGCATATTGTTAGGTTAGGTTAGGTTAATTTGGCAGCCGCATTTAGCATAGCTCACTCGGGCGCTATTGTAGGTCCCGATGTGATACAATTTAAAATTATCTCACCAAATTTTCCTACTCTTATTCGGTCCACGTCTCTCTCATGGTAATTCGTTGCTCTGATAAAGGGATGGGTGATCCGTAGATCGCCTGGTGGTAGTTAGGTATTGTGCACAAGTCATAGAAGATGTTCCGTGGTCTCCTCTTCTTCCTCATCGTTGTTAACCTCCAACCGTCTAAGGAAAGATGGATGAGATATCCCACTTGTACAACGACAAAACAGATTTGCCCTACCATGTATATACAGAGGACACGATATGCGCAGTCTAGAGTTCATCAAAAGATCATATCTGTAATAACCGGTTGAAGTCAGTGATGGGTTATTACAGCTATGATGCTCCTTGGATGGTTCAGCGCAAAACGTGTCCTCTGTATGTATATCCATGGTAAATCAGTTTTGTCGCTGTGCAAGTGGGTTCTCTCACCTATCTTTCCTTATTCTACATACAGACGTTTG
The DNA here is from genome assembly GCA_964034835.1 of Muscina levida. Lineage (NCBI taxonomy): Eukaryota > Metazoa > Arthropoda > Insecta > Diptera > Muscidae > Muscina > Muscina levida. The sequence continues at coordinate 30,398,234 of OZ035883.1, read as the reverse complement.
TCAGATATTACAATCAGAATAATGTTAAGAAAATATCTAACCACCGTGTTAACTTAAAATTTTAGCGTGGCAACGTTGTCAGAAAAAAAATTGTCAGTACAGTGTAAACCAAAAATAATGCGAGACATCTGACAATCGTGTGAACACAATATGTTGCCATTATCAAATTACTGTCTTTTAAATATCAGGTGTGCAAAGTTTAGGTATATGAGAAACACACCATTGCCAGAGAAATAATTCTATTGGCAACACTGCCCATAAATATATGAAAACTTAATGAGTTTGGAGTCATTATTCGATTCAAAATCTATTCTATTATTGCTAATAGAATTTGTTTTACAAGTGTTGTGTGAAATGGATTATGTTGACAGCTGGCAGGACGGATAGCTATTTTGATAGTTGCCAAACTATCTCATCACCCTTTTCTGTGCCTTCTCTACACATTATCACAACCTTGTGTTAAAAGCTTCAAGAAACCATCCGGTGCGAAAATTGTATCAACGAAGACAACACGTCAACATAATCCACACAAGCTCTTGTCTATGCTTTGTCCATCTTACGAAAGATCTTGCACAAAGCAGATCTGTCTGACATTTGTCTGGCAGTGAAATTGTAAAATTATCTCACTTTCGTCTAAACTGACAATTTACCCTTTGCTAACAATTGTCCTTTGTCAGTACATTGCCAGCACAGTAGCAAATCTGACATTATTGTAAGATTTGATAACCGTCTGTATACAGTTTTAGCAGTGATGTTTACTTCACTCGCAATTAACTGTTCCCACTTATGAGAGAAACACCAGTGTGGACGTAAACGTCGCCCAAAATAATGGCGGCCCTTGCCAATGCATCGGCTTTTTGGTTACCATATATGTCTTCATGTCCTGGAACTCATGTGAGGGTAGCCTTTGAATGTCTCGCTATAGTGCACGAGCTTTAAAATTCAACACGAATTACCCCCCTAAATAAATGCCTGAGCCAAAATGGGGTGGAGATGAGGTGGTGTCAAATGACAGCGCATCGTGGTCAAAGTAGGTGGGAAGGTGAAAAAATTCACATCAAGACCCATAGTCGGCCGAAGAGGGGTAAAATATATGACCGACCCTAAATATTCCCACCTCCCATCTTCACCCCCTAAGGGAGATTCCATGCAAACGTGCCCCGGGAAGAGTCAAATGTAAGACCGACCCCCAATATTTTTACAACCCCAAAAGTTTCTTAGAAAACATCTACCCTCTATCTTCAACACCTAAAGTAGTCCCCAAACAATTTTTTTAAATATTTGTTAAGAGGTCAGCTACTGCCGCTCCCACTGTGTCGCTTGTAGGGGCAAAATGTATGACCGACACTTGTCATTTTTCTCTCTTAGCATTTTTCCCAAACATACTAACCCCCTGACTTTACCCCCTAAGGGGCTAACATACAAAATTCAAATTTTAATAAATTTTGCTCCCACCACTCTTACTGCCCGAAAGGTGCCCCTAGAGGAATCAAATTTATGACCGACCCCCAATATTTTGACAACCAACAGTTTCTCAGAACATATCTATCCTCCATCTCTAAAGTGGATCCCATAAAATTTTTTGGTATTTTCATACATTTTTTACGAAATCAGCTTCCACAGTTCCGATGATGCCCCTATTTCCCTCCTAACATTTTTCTCGAACACACTCTTGAGATTCCATTACATCCCGAAACTAGTACCCTTCAACATTTGCACAAATGACGATAAAACTGGTTATTTGCACTACAGTTCCATTAAACTTTGTACCGCTAAAAAGGGGAGTTCACATCCATTTGTTGTCTATAATTTTTACTGAAGTGTCAAATACCAAGCTTGAATTGTTTATATGCGCCGAGTTATTGTTATGAAATGGTAAACCACAAACGAGGGGAAGTTTTGTATGAGAGGTGGAAGAAGTTTTTGCCGGTTTTCCTCATCCTATAACCTGACTTCCTCTTAGAGGATTGAAGCTTGTATGTCAAATTTCAGCTTAAATGAAAGTTTTAATCGCGGACACCCCAAAAAAGGGCTTTTTTGTATGAGAGTTAGGAAAAGTTTTTTGTCCGCTCTTGCGCTCTTCACCTCCGCTGAGAGATATAAAGTTGTTTACCCAATTTCAGCTCGCTAGCTCTTAAAATACATCTGTGATCAGGGGGCCAGAGATACGGACACTCACAAAAAGAGGAGTTTTTATGGAAGGTGGAAGTAGTTTTTGTACGACCTTGCTCATCTTAGATGATAGAAGCTTGCATACCAAATGAGGAATGCGTCATCGACCCATTTGTCTTTAATCCGGAAACTTTTCTCGAGAATCTCCCGAAATTGTTTTTACCATTGTTCATTTCTACCTGTATATGTATCAACAAATCCCTACTTATTTGCCAAATTATAGTAGACTCTATTTGTATAAGACGCATTTACCACTTACGTACATCATGTACCAAATATCCTTTTTGATGCTATTCCACTGCCCGCTACTATTCTCCGCCGACAATATACTTGTCTCGAAAAATGTAAATACATAATTTTACTTCCGATGCAATTCACCCCACGCCCGTACATACATCCACCATCCTCTGTGTGCATTCGAAAACCATTGCAAGTGCGGCTACTATGACCAGAACTGTGGTAAAGGTCTTTATATAACAAGTGGATGGGACATGAGGATGTATAGAAGCAGAATGCGTGGGTGAGCGGGAGCGTATTTTCATTATTGTTGACCATTAGTTTAGTAAAGTTAGCAAATGCAATAAATTTACACCATAACGATGACATTTTTATCATTCCGCCGCCCCAGCACCCACTCAGCAGTCCATAGGCTGGTCTATCATTTTGCAAGGCTGGGATATATCCGGTAGGTTATCCTGCAGATCCCTCTATAGTATTAGGCCTTTAATTGTTCTGTGTGTGTGTGGTGGGACATACATTCATAGGTGTGTGTTGTGCACGTATATTCGTTGATGCTCTTGCATTTGTGGATGGTGTTGGTTGTTAGCAGCATATGCAACTTCATTATTTTAATTAAACGAGAACTCTTCAATTATTGCTCACATCCACAACAAGTGTTTGTGCTGGCAAAGATATATGTATGTATGGTCGTGCACATATATATACTGTACGTACGTATCCTTTTCGGTCATATGATGCATATCTGAGGCATGAAATGTTTGACGTGCTCCTTGTTGTTGTTGATTCTCGCCTTGGTTACTGGTGTGTTGTTGGGTTAAGCAACATCATTGCACTTACACATACACAAACACACACACTTGCCACACTGCTGATATAAATTGTTGGTGGCATAACGCTCCGTGGCAACTGCCACTGTAATGGTGACGGTCTTGCTGGTGTCGGCCATGGCATTGTTGTTACTGGCTGGCGGCTGATTCTCGAGTTTCCATATGGCCATGATGCTATGTGGTATCGGTGGCCATGCTCTCTCCCTCTTTCTCTTAAATACACAGAGACATACGACCCCCTCCAACACACTCATCAATGACAAAAAGAGCATCTGTTGTATTTTGTATAGGATATAAATCAATTAATTAGACATTTTCAGCAACGAACACTTGATTATGGCGTATTTGGTTAAGGATAATCTACATAAAATCATCGTCATCGAGGGAGGATTTTCTAATTAAATAAAAGGAAACCAAGGGATACGACAATTTATGTTGGTCAATATATGTTTAGGGATAATAAATACTCAAATATATTGATTTTATGTGACAATGCTCAAGGTATTATCCACAAAAAGGTTGTAGCCTGGCCCCTTGAGTGTGACTGTGTTAATGATATATGGTGTATGGTGTTAATGTGAATGTGACCATATCGATAAGACCCCTTCAAATGAAAAGTGAGTGTAGATTAAAGTAAATAAGTGGATATAAGGAGGAATCATTACTTATTTATGTAGAAGTAGGACAAGATGTAACGTAGTTGTAGAATTTGGTAGTAATTTTATCATATCTTTCACATACTACGCATATTCTTATCTATAAGAGTAAGGGCGACAGCTACAAAAAACTATGCGTGTTCATGCTGGGGCTTAAGACGTGGTAGATACAGTACAACACATGATTTAGGGACTCAATTCTGAGGACTGCACGTGAAAGTAGCCCCAAAAAGAAGAAGTTCTGCATCATTCGTTAGTAAGTATAGTATAGAGGAATTTGTCACGTTTTAGGCTCTTTTGTTTGACATAACTCGAACCTGCAGAACCTGCATTTGACTGTCCTATACTGACTTTGCTATCCCCGCGAAGCTGATAACACTTTGCGGGGTGACACTCTCTAACACGAAGTCTTCAGTAAAAATAGTCAAAAATTTGACAAGACCATCAAACTGTTTCCCCGTCGTTCTATAGTTGTGGACGATTCCTCAATAGTTTGTTATGGTATTGTCAACCCTACATTTTCGTAGTGATCATAACTTAAGATCCTTTTTGCGTTTAGACGCTTAGTTTAGGAGATAAGCACATTGAAAGATTTCCTTATGGATGTAGACGACACCTTAGTAGTTTAATAGGGTATTGTCACCCTCTTCCCACTGGTTTTCCTACTTTAGCATAGTGATCATAAATTAAGCCGCCTTTTGCGTTTAAGAGCTCAGTTAAGGAGATAAGCTCACTTAAAATTTTTCAAATAAATATAGGAGGTTCCCCACCCATTTCTCTGAAAATATCTTTAATTAATGGTTATAATTCTATCTACATACATGAAAGAGAATTTGTAACACATTTGTTCTTTTATTTAGATTTCCATTTACTTCTCCACTAACTTACAACTTTAATTCCACAAAACATATCTTATATGTGAAAGTAATTTTTCATACTTGTCACCATTCCATCAACAAAACATTAGAAACCATTAAATTATTACAGTTTGTCTCCACATTGAATTTGTACAAAAACTTAATCCGCTGTAATTCTGTACTGCTGCTCCTTCTGCTCTTTTTTACAGTTGACAGATTGAGAGACTAATGTGCAACCAGAGCGACAGACATGTCTCACAGACATAAAATAATAATTTGTAACAACATTATGGATTTTCGAAAACAACCATAATAATACCAGTTGACATATGTACTTGTGTCTTGTGATAAAAGACATTTCGCACATGTGTCTGTGGTTTATCATACAGTGTGGCAGAAAAGTATTGCGACATGTAAAAAAATGACAAGTTATAGGATATGTCGTTTGCTACAACCCCTGACAAAAACACTAAACAATTAAAATAATACTTTCCTTATGTGTCTTACAGAACCATCACCATTCTTTCTCAGGACGAGGCTGATAGTCATCTAAAAAGTTTGTAAATAGCACAGTACAACACATGATTTTGGGACTCAATTCTGAGAACTGCACGTAAAAGTAGCCCCAAAAAGAAGAAGTTTTGCATCATTCGTTTTGTCAAGTTACATGCCATAATAATTTAATATTGACTTGAGTTTAGTAAGTATCGTATAGGGGAATTTGTCACGTTTTAGGCTCTCTTTTATATTGTTATTTAGTGGCGTATGATTATCATAAGTAATATTTCACGTAAATCATACGCCATGGAGTACAACAGTTTTATTGTAACTGCTGCAAAATATACCCAGTTCAACATCATTTGATGAATGGAAAAGTTAAACTGTTGCTTTGTAGGGAAACGTTACATGAACCGGAATTGTAATTCTTATTTTCAGCTAAATCGGACTAGTGGTTCTCTAGTTATGTCAAACAAAGGAGCCTAAAACGAGACAAATTAGCCTATAAGATACTAACTAACTTCAAATCGCTATTAAACTATTATGGCATGTAACTTGACATAACGAATGAAGCAGACTTCTTCTTTTTGGGGCAATTCCCTGAATTGAGTCCCAAATCATTGAAAATGTTGTACTGTGTAAATTGAACTAGACTATAGAAATGATAAAATTATGATAAAGAATTTGATAGTAGGGCAGCCGTGAAGCTTCTTATGAACATGTGTTGAACGTACTCGCCTCTCTGTTTAAGTATTGTCTGGTCTTTACACCCTACAAGCACTTTTGTCACCGACTGTTGCAACAACAAAAACTTCATACTAAATGTTATCATCAACCATACAATAGAACTCGCAGCATAAACATTTTTTGCTCTTAAGGCAGTTATCATTTGACCACAACAATTTATATTTACTGACAATTTCATGTCAGAAATATGGATTAGTTCATCGTATTATGTTCTTTTTAAGTGACAGATTTGTTGAGTGTCATTTCACATCAGTGTTATTGTAATGACACAAAGAAAACATATGTATGTTGGAGGTCTGTATGTATGTATGTTCGGATAATACTGAAATAAAAATAGTGTTTATGGTTACAATATTTATGTTTATTGTCAAAGTTGTTTGGTATTTATTAATATGCGTATGTTGTGGCTATGTGATATTTAGGAGTTTGTAAACTTATAAGTGTTATATAGGTAGTAAATAATTCTCACTTTATAACATTAAAAAGGCCAGATAGAAATAAATATGTCTATTCAATCTAATAGATGTTAAACAAATAAAAAAAACTATCGTTATTATAAGATCCATAAAATAAAACAAATAATCAGTACTCTAACTATCAAAAAAAAATGTACAGGGTAGACCAAATTCGGTTTATAGTTGAACTGGTACCCGATGAGAGTAGCCCTTGTGGTAGAAGCGAATAGGTTTCTAAATGCGTGAACAGCCAAAAGAGAATACAATACCATGACGTCATTCAGCGTAGCATGGCGTGCGTTATGCGTACGAAACAGCTATTACTATCGCAAAAAAGATTTTTCGGCCATATCGTAACGACATTTTTGGGCTCTTTACCAACACACAGCATTGAAGTGAAGTTTCATCGATTCAATTGATTATAAAGTGGGTGTAGAAAATGTAAAACAAAAATTTAAGAAGACACCATTTTTGTTACACCTTTTTCAGCATTACTTTGAGGGAGTACAAATTTTTCACTAACAATGGGGAATTTTCTAATTTGCTTCTTTCTGATTGTTATTCATTTGGGAATAAGCAGAAGCTCTCTTTGAAGATTTCCAAGCAGCTCACAACGTCCGAGAGATCACATATTCCCTGGGCAATGCTACTAAAAATCCGCTCAGTGGAAGCAAATGTGAGAAGGCGCAATGTTGAGTAACCTACGGGATGCGTCTTAGGAAGTAGCTAACAAAAATTATTCAAGCTCAACTCAAAGGCTCTATAAGTAGATTTGTCAGCCCCAAAAAACTAGAAACGGGAGCGGTGGCCTAATAAGCCACTCTCCTAAAACAAAACTATTCTTATGAAAACACGTTCACGAACCTCACAAATGTTATAAGGACCATGATTTAAGGATATGCACTTTGAATGTCAGATTTCTATACAGAGACGGTGCCTCTATCGAACTGGCGAATGTCCTCGACAAATACAAGGCTGACATGACCGCCATGCAGGAAATGAGATGGCCGGGACTGGGATGCACACGACGAAAGAAGTGTCACATCTTTTACAGCTGTCATGCAGAAAGACACGAATTTGGATGTGGTTCCATAGTCGGCAAGAGACTTCGACACCTGGTCTCGCGGTTTAACCCAGTAAGTGACCGAATAGCCACTATTCGCTTCGGTGCGAAATATTTTTACATTACGCTGATTTGTGTATGCGCCCCGTCGGAAAACAAAGACGATGACACTAAAGATGCATTATATGAGCGCCTAGAGGAGATATATGGTCACATGACAGTAAAATTGTTCTAGGAGATTTAAATGCTACAATACGAAGAGCAGATTCTCTTGGATCAGCAAAATCAGGAAAATACAGTCTACACAACAACACCTCCGATAATGGATTCAGACTGGTTAGTTTCGCGTCGGCTAGAAACATGTTTGTTAGTGGAACCGGATTCCCGCATAAAGACATCCACAAGGCAACCTAGATATCTTCCGATCAAAATACAAGAACTCAGATTGATCACGTGGTAATTGATGGAAGGCATGTCCCGAGCGTTATGGGCGTGCGTGTTATGCGCGGTGCAAATATTGACTCGGATCAACAGTTCGTTGCAGCCAAGGTACGCACACTATTATTTAGTGCTAAAAACAATCGTATAGAACGCAAAGAAAGCCAGACATCAAAAAGCTGCATACAACCGAGATAGTCAATGCCAACTCCAACCAACTCTCTCAATTTCCAAACATATCCCCCCAATTCTGATGTTCCCGACATACAGTGACAGCCTATTGCGAATTCTATGACCAATGCCGCAGCGACCGTACTGGGTTATGAAAAACCACTATCAGACTAGCCTTGGTACTATCATGAGTGTTGCGAAATATCAGAGAAAATGGATGCTGCCAATGAAGACGCGTGCGTTGACGGAGTGTTATAATGAGAAGAGGATGGAGATGAAACACCTGTTCAAGCGGAAAAACCGTATGTGGAAGAAAAGGGAGGGAGCCAGGATATCGAAAACTACAGGGATAGTTGTGAAGCCCGAAAGTTCTACCAAAAGGTTAACACCAAAGGTTTTGGAACAGGGATCCCCACCTGTAAGGACAGAGACGGATATCTGGTCACGGACACTCAAAGTGTGCTACACAGATGGAGGGAACACTTTCGATCTCTACTCGTTCCCGTAGGCAGCATAAGTGACGAAATCACACCAATCATAGCCGACGGAGTAGATTAACCACCACCGAGCCAAAACGAAATAAGCATGGCGATCTCAAGGCTTAAAAATAATAAAGCTGCGGGAGCCGATAGACTACCGGGAGAGTTTATTAAAGTCGGCGTCGATGAGCTGGCGGCATGCATGCACCAGCTCAAAAAACACGATTTGGCTTAGGGAGTGCATGTCCTATGATTGGAAGCTGAGTGTTCTATGTCCTGTGCTTAACAAAGGCGATCCAAGTGTGTGTACCAACTATCGCGGGATTAGCCTTTTACCCATAACTTGCAAGGTCCTGTCTATGTGCAATGTGAAAGATCAAAGCCAATTCTGGCGAACCTGATTGGATCTTATTAGTGTGGCTATAGACCTGGTAAATCCACGACCGACCAAATATTCACACTACGACAAATCCTGGAGACCTACCATCATTTTATCGACTACAAAGTTGCATTCGACAATTCGACACGACAGAAATTGTTCGATTCAATGGCCGAGTTTTGTATCCCCGCGAAGCCAATACGACTTTGCGGGATGACACTGACTGATACGAAGTCTTAAATGAAAATTGGCTAAAAACTTTCAGAGCCATTTCTTACCAAGCGATCTCTTGAACATCGTTATGGAGATAATCATGTGGAAAGCAGCAGTATTCAGGAATGGTACCATCTTCAACAAAAGTCACATGTTGTTCGCGTATGCCGGTTGATATAGATATTATTGGCCGAGGACAGCGGGATGTTACTGCTGCCGTTTCGAGCATTGGTAAGCAGTCGGCAGAAGTGGGTCTAGTGATTAATGAGGACAAAACCAAGTTATTTGTTTCAGCGAACAAAGAGTCCACTCGACCGTAACGCTGCGTGAACTTTGACAACTATAACTTTGAAGTGGTGGACGATTTTGTATACCATTGCTCCGCCATAAACAAAAATAAAAGTGCCAGCCTGGAAATCAAAAGACGAGTATTGATCGCAAATCGCTGCTACTATGTGCTAAGCAAGCGGTTTAATGACAAAGCGCTCTCTCGAAGAACAAAGATCCAACTCTACCAGACACTGATCCTACCTATATTTCCATACTGCGTATAATCCTAGGTAATGAGTCTTTGATAGGAAAATACTTCGCAAAGTAAATGGACCCATCATCATTAATGGTGAGTACCGTGGCCGAATGAATCATGAGCTGTACATGTACATCTTGTGCTGCAATTGAAGAAGAAGAAGAAGATTTACTTACAGATGGTAACCGTTGAGGTACCGTTGTATAATCTATAATTTTTGGAACATATTGAAAAAGTGAATGTCTTAAAAATGCTTCCAAAATACGAAAAGAGAATTTTGACATTAAATTAGCGAAGCTGTTTTATATCCCACAGAATATTACAGTAAAGCCGTTTGTTTTGTGTTTGTGTCTTCAAAAACACTTCAACGCATATGTGTTAGAAGACTACGCCCAACAAAATCCCCTTTGAACAACGGAAATATCCAATGCATATTAAAGTGTGTGCGTCTTATAAATAAGTAAATAAGTACATATACAGGCATATAACAGTTCATATATATTTTTTTTTCTGTCTTTAGACAAAGACATATAAAATATATATATAATGTGTCTGTCTACCTGGATATTTTCTAAGACATTACAACACCATTGTTTAGTTGTTTCGCATTTGTTGTTCGTGTCATTGTTGTTTGTACAATTAGAAAAAAGGGGGAAATGTCATTAGGTGTAGTGGTGGTAGTAGTAGAACAACATGTCCTCGAAGGGTTTTTGGCTAAATGCACAATTGTGGTTTTCCTGTGTTGCTTCCGTTTCCTTAAACAAGTTGTTTTTTCCCGTTTGTCAACCTTAGCACATACTTACTTTGTTTCCTCCTGCTCGTTTTCACAAAACATTTTGTCTGTTTGCGTCTGACTGTCCGTCCGTCCGCCCGCTCGTCGGTAAATTCTGTTTGCGGGTCTTTATCTTTTTAGGCTTTGTTAAGAATGTTGTTTTTTATGTTTTGGCTTTTGTTGCTGTCGGCAAAGAGGCTTATAAGCCTTTATTTTGAAGCAGGTTACTACGTGTGTATATGTGTGTTGTGGCCACAGTGTTTGTGCGTACACTCCAGTTGGTGGCAGGACACAAAAAAACAAAAACAAGCACTGGACGGACCTTTGACAAAAGAAAACTAACAAAACGAACAAACCTTCAGTTATCAGGATTTTAAGGGCACATAAATTTAAGTTAAATGACAACGACCAACAAGCAAGAAAAGAAGCAACTCTAAATTGTTATGGTCTATCATTATCGGCTGTTTTTCAGGACCAACCCAACCGAAAAATGTGCACAAAAAATATTTGGCGTCGTCCTTTTTTGTTTTGGATTTATTGTAACTGCTATAGTGCATTGTTCAGTGTAGACATAACATGCATTGTCATAGAGGTTGTTTAAGTTTGGTATTTTATTGTTCACATATAGCTTTTAAATAGTGTAATTTAAAATGTCAACCATATTAACTTAAAAACACATTTTGTTTGGTGCTTATACGCGAAATAAATTTTGTATATAACTTAAGTCAAGGAATTTACCGCAGCATATTATAGTGCATGGGTCCGACTGTGGCAAGATGGCTATAATACGCGACTATCATGTTGGTGACCTGGATTTAAGCCCTGTGACAGCCTTTTACATTTCTTGGATCGGTTATCCCCTTGACAGCAACTTTCTAACTGTCGAATCAATCAGCATGTCTGTTAAAGGTTTTCATAAATCTGTGTTTCGGAATCGTCGAGTGGCTGTACATCTCTTGTGGGTGAGTCTTCAAAAAGAAACGTGGTATCTATTTTGAATTCGAGAGGGTGTCTCACATCTCATCTAAAAAAGGACCAAAGTTGAAGTAAATGGTGTTTTTAGATGTACAAAACTTTCGATGCCCTTTTCTACCAAGTGATACTGTTCAGTAATAATTTTTACTTTATTTGTTTTGTGTTTCGTAATTTTATTTTGTTTGTTTTTTATTTAATTATTTTACAATGTTTAATTTAATTTTTCAATTTATGCGGCCGACGTCTATAATCACAAATTTTTGCAAAGCGAATATTGAAGATCAATCGGGGATTCGACATTGTGTTGTTACTCGAGTTGACCTAAATGCGAAATGGCGCGTAAGTGGTTTAAACGCTGACCTAAATGCAACTGTCGCGTAAACCATTGCAAATTAAAGAACTCACCTAAATACTACATTGAGCGTATTATTTCACGCTGTACAACATTAATCCAATTAATTTAAATAAGTATACAATTATAATGATGCATTCTACTAGTACAATTTTATAATTACAAATTCTGTTAATAACAATTAATAATTCAGGCTAAATTCAATTCAATTATAGAATACACGTTGATTTCTGCAACAGATACTTTAGACAAGCGATAGTCTGTCATGCGATCTTTTCAACATCATAATGGAGATTATCATGCTGAAGGCTGCAGTAAACATGACTGGTTCTGCTTCTTCTTAATTTGCAGCAGCAACAGAAATTCATCTATCAGTAGCCGCACAGAGAAAAGAATTCCAAGCGCTTTGGTCTTTTGCGCTCCGTTAATAGTTAGTCACACCACGTGTAGATAATAGCTCGTTCACCTGGTCCATCCAACGAAGTTTTGGTCGCCCTCTCCTGCGCCGCCCATCGAGTTTATTGACGAAAGCCTTACGAGCTAGAACATTTTCATCCATTCGTACAACGTGTCTAAGTCAGCGCATTCGGTCTCTTTCAACGCGCTTGACTATGTCGATATATTTGTACAGCTCATACAGCTCTTGGTTCATTCGACGATACTCACCGTTAACGATGATGGGTCCAAATATTTTACAAAGCATTTTTCTCCCGAAGACTGCCAGAATAGATTGATCCGCTTGTGTGATTACCCAGGATTCTGCGCTGTAGAGCAGTACAGGTAGGATCAGAGTCTGGTAGAGTTGGATCTTTGTTCTTCGAGAGAGTGCTTTGTCATTAAATCGCTTGCTTAGCGCATAGTAGCAGCGGTTTGCGATCAATACTCGTCTTTTGATTTGCAGGCTGGCCATATTATTTGTGTTTATGGCGGAGTCAAGGTAGACAAAATCATCTACCACTTCAAAGTTATAGTTGTCAACGTTCATCGCAGCGTCCCAGACGAGTGGACTCTTTGTTCGTTAAAACAAATAACTTGGTTTTGTCCTCAGTTATCACCAGACCAACTTCCGCCGACTGCTTTTCAATGCTCAAAAAAGCCGCAGTAACATTCCACAATCCATGGCCAATGATACCAATATCATCGACATACGTGAGCAGCATGTGACTTTTGTAGAAGATGGCACCATTCCTGTTTACTGCAGCCTTCCGCGAGATCATCTGCATTACGATGATAAAGAGATATCAAGACAGACTATCACCTTGTCTAAAACCACGCTTGGTAGAAAACGTCTCTATCAGATTTTTGCCAATTTTCACTGAAGACTTCGTGCCATTCAGTGTCATCCCGCAGAGTCGAATTAGCTTCGCGGGGATACCAAACTCAGCCATAGAATCCAACAATTTCTGTCGTATCGGACTGTCGTGCTGATCTTGTTTTGGGTCGGTGGTGGACAATCTACTCCGTCATCTATGATTGGTGTGATTTCGTCATTAGGCTGCCTTCGGGAACAAGTAGAAATTGAAAGTGTTCCCTCCATATTTGCAGCACACTTTGAGTGTCCGTGACCAGATATCCTTCTCTGAGATCCCTGTTCCAAAACCTTTGATTTTAACCTTTTTGTAGAACTTTCGGGCTTCACCTCTATCCCTGTATTTTTCTGCATCCGGGCTCTCTCTCTTTTTTCCACAGATGCTTTTCCGCGTTTTCTTTCCCCCTCTACTCGTTGTAACGTTTCGTCACCGCACGCGTCTTCATTGGCTGCTGTTTTGCCTTGTATGCAGCATCCATTTCCTCAGACATTTCGCGACAGGAATCATTTAACCAGGGCTTGTCTGAAAGTGGTTTTTCATAACCCAGTACGGTCGTTGCGGCAGTGGTCATAGAATTCACAATATGCTTTGTGTCGGGAATATCAGATCTAGGGAGGTTTGTTTAAAGTAATTGAGAGATTTGGTTGGAGTAGTATTGGCTATCTCGGTGATAAGCAGCTTCCTCTAGCTCCTCTAGCTTCCTTGTCGTTTGGTTACGAGTGTTTTTAGCAGTTCTTTATCGTGTGCCTTTCCAGGTTGCCTTGCGGATGTCATTATGCGGGAATCTGGTTAAACTCACAAACATGTTTCATGCCGACGCGAAACTTACCAGTCTGAATCCGTTATCGGAGGTGTTGTTGTGTAGACAGAATTATTATTGCAGCATTAAAATCTCCCAGAACAATTTTTATGCCTTATGCAGGGCAGCGGTCATATATTTCCTCCAGGCGCTCATAGAATGCAGCTTTAATGTCATCATGTCTTCCGTAGGACAAAAAACTGTAAAAATATTTCGCCTCGAATGCTAATAGTGGCTATTCGGTCACTTAAAGGGTTTACCGCGAGACCCGGTGCCGAAGTCTCTTGCCGACTATGAAACCACAATCAAATTCGTGTCTTTTTGCATGGCAGCTGTAAACGATTTCACAATTCTTTCGTCATGTGCATACCTGTCCCGACCATATCATTTCCTGTATGGCGGTGATGTAAGCCTTGTATTTGTCGGGGACATCCGCCTGTTGGATAGAGGCACCATCTCTGTATAGAGTTCGGACATATCTGGTGTATGTCCCTTAATCATGGTCCTTATGCGAGGGTCGTCAACATTGGGGGGGGGGGGGGGGGGGGGGGGGTTCTTGTTATTTCTTTTCTTCGTGTTTTCATAATAATTGTTGGGTTAAAGGATAGTGGCTTATTAGGCCACCGCGCCCAATCCAAGTTTCTATGGGCTGCCAAAGCCAATTAGAGAGTCATTGTGTTCAGCTTCAGTAACATCTGTTACCTACTTTCTAAGTCGCATCGGTGGCAGCATGCCGTTTAGGTTATTCAGCATTGCGCCTTCTTACAATTTGCTACCACTGAACGGATGTTCAGTGTTTCAGTGTATGTATTTAAAAGGAAAAATGGGGATAAATCGGTTTCAAGGGGTGTGGCCCCTGTCCATATGCACGACTCTTAACAAAAATTCAATATTTGGCTTTCTGTGGAAGTAAGAGCTTTTAACTGTTTGTAAGTTTACACCAACACTTATGTGTGTAATTGCCCGAAAATCGGGAGATACTCGGACAGTTAGGCGTGACACTTTCGTATCAAATATCATGAGAAGTGTAACAGTAAGAGTCGTATAATTTTGAATGAGTTCCTTTGTCACTTATGTGCGTAGTTTGTTGGGGCAACGGAAGTAATCGAAATAGTTGTGGTGACACCTTTTGAAGTAATGGGCAAATCTTTATTCAATATTTACAGCTTCATGAATAAACTATAAAGTCTGCAGGATCAGTTTTTAATATTGTTGATTTCTGACACTCCTGGAATTCCTTCCTTATCCGATATGTAGAGATCACAAAACACACGATTTTTACATATCAAAAATTCAAGGGCATTGGAATTTTTGATATGTATCTAGGCTTTAACGCTGAAAGTACTGCTGCACCCACCCATTTGAATTTTATCTTTAATCCCTATTTGTACTCCCAGTTATTTTTACCTTTTGTCACAATTCTTTCCATCTTAAAGGTAATCACTGTACATCAGGAGTACAATGAACGCATGCAGCGCTCATTGTTAACATGTCCTCGTCAGCTTTAAGGTGCTTATGGTTGATTTTCTGCTTTGCAGCTGAGAGGTCTTATTACACGCTTGCGAAGACCATCAGACAATTGTATAGCTGAACAATAGCATCTGAACGAACATTTGAAAGGAGCATGACATACCACTGTTGTGGTAATTAATAATTTATGTAGAATAGTAATGTACAGGAGCTGCTCCTGGTCTACCTGTGTTCCTCTATAGCATGGCATGGAATATAATAGAATGTAACATGAATTAAAGTTAACATTACTATTTGTTGCCATCGTTGTCACCGTCATTACTATGTTGTTGTATGTGCTGGTGTGTGTGTGCAGGTTTGAATTTGTATCTAGAACATTTGTCAGAATTTTAATGAAATATCGCTGTCGTACTTGTCACTCCATTGTTTGTGAATTGTTGTCATCATCATCAACATCGTGTCTTTGTGGTCATGTTAGGACTTGTGCTTCCTAATGACTAACACTTGTCGTTATGTTTTCGTCTTAACAATTCGATTTGATTAACATGCCGAAGGTTAGGTTTCAATATCAACTAGAATGTTTTACCCATTTCGATTTGTTTTGCCTTGAGGTTTTTACTTTCATCGGTGGTTGTTTATACAAATGTCTGGAAAAAAGTGTCAATCTTTTCATTTCATTGAACTTTAATGATTGTTTATACTGTGGCTTTTCTTTATTTGCGAATATTTGAACATTGGGCTAATAACTTTGACATGCATGTTATTTCTGAGAAGGGTTCATTGTGGAGGAGGCTCTAACATTTTTACTACCTTTTGTAATTAACGACGTTGTATTTAATGTAGAAATATGTCACACGGATAAGGGCACATTTAACAAGGGGTTGATTACTAAGAAATAGAGCATAACGTGTTGACATTTTTAATATTTTCTGTTGGAGTTGGGGCATGACCGTTCCATAATGGTTAGAAGATGGGACTATTATACTTGAGGCCTAGGTTCGAATGCTGTTTTAGTCATCTACATTTCATTCATTGGCAGTGCCCTCGATGTTGTCAAAAGCAGCTACGCAGTAAAAGTCCAGTAAAAGTATCTCAAACAGTTGACGTTCGGATTCGTCTATAAACATATAGGTGCCATTATGTAAGTCTAAAAATAAAAGCGTGTTTATTCACAATAAGTGGAGAAGTTACACCATATGAAGGGAAATTAAGTTATGTTTTGAAGTTCGATTTGAACATTGTCATTTTTCCTAGACAAATATATGCGCTACAGATATACTCTGAGCAATATTTAGGCTTCATACAATATTAATATATTTCTTGCTATTGGAAATGTCACGCCCACTTTTTCCTTCTGAAAGTGTAAAAAAGTACACTAGTGTCACTTCTGAGATATACATGGAGACACACAATATCCAATAACAAGTGTTAATATTTTCTCTCCTGAAAATCAGTATGCCAATTGTCATCCCCTATCTCTTTTAAGTATATCAACCATTGTTAAAGCTCCACTCACATTTATAATTCCCATTAATTTCGTTCATTTGACAACAATTCTTCACCAAAGGATTTCCCACTTTCACACTTAACTGTTTGGTCTTCATTAATAGTTGTGTATTTGTGCCGCAAACATTTGCATCAGCAACCATACAGACAGGTGTTCTGTCACTTGTATTGTTTGTGATTTCTGCTCTGAATTGCTGGCAGCGCAAGGATATGGAAATACAATTCGTATGTCAATCTGCATTTTATATTCCGGACGAATTCTATGCCATGCGTGTTAATTATGCAACATGACATAAATAATAAGTCTCTTTATCACCTTAAGAATTTCAACTTAAATAACAATTATGCATTTTCCTCCCCCCACTTTGGGTTTTCCGCAGGAATGTAAGAGAATTCATGGCAGTTGATAATAATAAACTTCCCAAAGACCAGCAACTAAATGAAATATGAAACATCAAGAGTATGGGAGCAAAGAGTTACACAGACATATACACATATCCAGTATTTATTGTGATATCTCAGGCTGTACGCGAGAAATTATCCATGTGAAAGAAGAAGAAATTAAGAGTATACAGTAGGTTTAAAGGGAACGTCTGATGAGAGCTACTTAAGATCGAGTTATTGGTGTTGTATCGATATTTTAAAATTTTTGAGATTGCGGAAGTACTTTCAACTTTTAATGTTTTCGCCTAAATCAAGACGTAGTCAGATCTAACTATCGACTTGCGATGGAGGTAATGAATCCTCATTTAACACCAACAATAGACAGGATTAACTTACTGAAAGGACTATTTAATGGAACATTCTGAAAAATCAGAGCATATATAAAGATAGGAAGTGTTAAAAAGTAAATTTTTCCATCTTATGTTCCTAACAGGAGACATTTAACGGAATAAATTCAAGGATACCTGACATAAACGTCTGAAACATCGAAGACATTGAGCGGTCGGTGGGACAGGACACAAATCTCTGGATGACTCTTTGCAAAGGCAAATACTGCAGTACCGTTGAGACACTTTCGAAGACACACAGCTAAGAAAAATACTGGTCTCCACATCATGAACCACAGGTTGTATCCAGAAACAGCAAGTTGATTAGACAATATTCTGTGTAGAATCACTGAAGTTGCTTCTAGAGTCCCCTGATAACTACCTAAATGAGACTTCCGCGGACATCACTACGTCGAAACAACCTTCAGATGATGCCAGAGAAATTTTAATCAAATCCAAAGTAGCAAGAACAATTTAAAACTTCAAACCATACAAGTCACCCGGATCGGAAATTATCCCATCGGGTGAACCACAAGCGGTGGCAATACCGACTGTGTCCACTTTACTTAAATCTCTCCTATGTAAAAGGAGATGTGTTTGGGCTTCTCAATGGTTTCTGAAAGCTTTTAACACTTAAGGTTATGATAATGTGTGAAGAAGGCACAGTAAAGGGTGCTGATGAGATAGTTTGGCAACAATCGAAATAGCTATCTGCCCCGCCAGCTGTCAACATAATCGATTTCACACAACTCTTGTAAAATAAATTCTATTAGCAATAATAGAGATAGATCTTGAACTGAACGTTGAAAACACATTAAAATACTAAAATACAATTAAAAGGAGACCAAGGTAGGCATTACTCCTATAGCGGGTAAACCCTCCCATACGAATTTATGTTATGGTTTCTTCCACAAACACTAGAGAGACTCATTGACAGTTACTTAAGGTCATGCATAGAGCGGAAGCTGCTGTCGGACAGGTAGCATGCTTACCCCTAAGGTAAGTCCACTGAGATATGACTTGGTAGGATTTATTGAAGGTTCACCTGCCGTCAAGAATATACTATGGTAGCCTTTATAGATGTAGAAAAAACTTAATTTTCCTTTGCACCTCCTGAATGAGGTATGGGATAGCTTTTCGCGTCATTCTGAATTAACACGCTTTCTATTTTTAAACCCTAAACCGTGAGGCAGTTTTCGACCACATCGAATGGGCTATCGATGGAAAAATGTAGATGACTTAAGACAGAAATTAAACCATCAATCTCCCGCATGATAGTCGAGTGTTCCAACTATCATGCCACTGCCGGCCTCTGGGAGTGGCCGTCAGTATTGAGAGGCTTGCATGCGGCCTTTTTACAATGAGATGTATTGGGGCCATACTTTGGTCGTCGGACTAAAACAGACTTGTCGGTAGGGATACACAACAAGGTGGTGTTAAGGAGGTTGGTGTCAAGGTTGTCACATATGCAGAAAATGTGGCAATAGCAGTTATGCAAAAATTTCTGAGTATATGCAGAAACATCCCTTAATGGACCCTTCTCAGATTGGCGAAGTATGCAAGCGAAAACGCTAAATCCAACCAAATCTAAACTGGTTCTGCTTACCAGCAGTTATGAGATCCCATTCGTACAACTTATTTCTTTGGGGAGATCCTTTCCTCGGCGTAATATTGGACAATAAGCTGAATTCCAAACTCAATATAAGAGACAGGGTGAAAACGCCATGGCTGAGTATTTCATCATCCACCGGACTTCAGGGACATACCAGGGAACTTCAGAGCAGACGAGCTAGCTAGACTCGAGGCTGCGATTATTCTGCGTGATAGAGGTTATTTAGCAAGAAACGGAAGGTGAGGTGCTACTGTTCACCAGTAGGAATAAGATGGCA
The DNA here is from genome assembly GCA_964034835.1 of Muscina levida. NCBI lineage: Eukaryota > Metazoa > Arthropoda > Insecta > Diptera > Muscidae > Muscina > Muscina levida. The sequence goes on along the minus strand of OZ035883.1, from coordinate 30,378,670 downwards.
TCCGTAAAACGTATTTCCTTGGAGAATACTTCCTTAGCATAATATTGGCCAAGAAGCTAATTTTAAACTTAATATCCTTGATAGGGAGAAAAATTCCATGGCATGAACATACCAGGAAACTGCAGAGCAGACGAGCATGAAGCCTCTGGACTATCTTATAGATTCCAGCCGAACTGGAACCCGATGGCATGCTTTTGGCTACTTTCAAACGGTAGGTGGGTTTCTGTCCGAGGTTGTATTCAATCCAGACAGGGCGGAAAAGGCCACGGCTGAGCATTTTAGTATCCACCGGACCTAAGAGACATAACATACCAGAGAACTACAGAGCAGACGTGCTAGCAAGACTCGGGACTGCATTGTAGATTTCAACCGAACTGGAATCCGATGGCATGCTTCTAGCCACTTACAAGCTTATACTGCGTGATAGAGCAAATGTAACATCAAACGGTAGATGCACGTCTGTCCGAGGTTATATTGAATCCAAACAGATTGTATTCGATTCAGACTGAACTGGTTCTTGTCATCAGGTGGCATAAGACCCTATCCGTGGAGCTTATTTTCGTGGGGAGCACTGTCCATGATTGTTTTCAATCCAGTCATATTGTACTTAATTCAGGCCGAAGTGGTTCTGTTTACCAGGAGATATAAGATTCCATCCTTGGAACGTATTTCCTTGGGAACACTGAAATTCCTTTCCTCGTCGTAATATTGGGGAAGAAACTGAATATCAAACTTAATATCATAGATATCAGGTAACTGCCAGGCTGACGAACTAGTAACTCGGGCCAACCTTGCAAGATTCCAGCTGAACTGGAGTCCGATGACGTGCCTATAGCCATTTGCAAGCTTATACTTGTGTCCATCATCACCATCGGGAGGCCAGGTTTGCCCGCGGCAGCTTGCCTGCCTTGTCATTTGGATAAGGTTGGCACACAAAAAATCCTTCTGGTTAAATAAAAATGAAGGCGATTACATAGCTCCGAATCTTTAACAAGGGTGTACCTTATACCGATATCGACGAAAAATGTATGGTGCATGGGTTTGGCCAGGTCTTTGGACCTGGTACTGTAATGAGCAGATGATATTGACGTAAGTAATGTTCAGAGAAGTAGTGTCCATGATTGCGGAACTTAACTCACTATCTATACACACCTATAAGGTGATACTAGATGTAAAACACATACATGATTTTGTCCGTCATGACGGGGTACTGTCTGATTGGAAGGCATGTAATGAACACAAGGTTGCGACTAGTGATTTCTGCAGAAACTGTGGGGACGAAGAGCAGGATGAACACGTTCTCTTTACTTGTACTACTCTTACGAACAGGCGGGGTTCAATACTGAGCTCTTATTTCTTTAGGGATCTAGGTGATCTGGCCTATATTGATATTGTCCGACTTATGAGCTTTTTCATGCGCTCTGGATGGTTCAACTGGGGAAACTAGTTTCTGTGGTATCACAATGGACTTTATAGTCCAGGTAAGTCCAATTTTCAGACCGCCACACTAACCTAATATATAGACTTGTGTGACAAGTAGTTCCCTTACCTGTAAGCTGCATAGCCACCGATTTTTAGCTGCAAATAGATTGCAAATTGTTTTTTTTTGTATGGTAGATGCCACTCCCATACATACGATCATTTAAGTCGGTTCGGAGGGTGATCAAGGTAAAATACCAGATATTGGTTTTGAAAAACAAAGACAACTTATAACAAGAGTCAGCGTAGTATCTGTCTTTATAACTTGCACTGGGCCTACAGTTAGTTTTCATAATCTAATGTACTGAAAAATCACTTCTCGTCGCCTTATTTTTGGAATAATGACTACGAAACTACTTTATCCCATTCTTTCTTCATTTCATATCCTATCGATCAGACTGTGTTTGTTTATCCCATATTTTAGCATGTACAAACATACATGTATAGCAGTATACATTCTGGAATCTGAATGTGTTCGGTATTTGTTGTTGCTCATTTTCGTATCAACCTTCAGGATTTAAGTGACAGATATGAAAACGTGTATAAAAACCGCTTTAAATATTAAGAAAACAGGAAAAAAATATCGAGTGAAAATTCGAAAAATTAAAACAACAAACGCTCTACAGAAGGATACTGACAACAATAACAATAAACAAAGACAACAGCAACGACATCAATGGCAGCAGAAAAAAAAATAAGCTGGAAATTATTTACGAGCTGTCAAATCCCAGTATGCTGCGAGTACGAATGTCACAACAACCTCCAAGCATAGTGATGGTAGCTTAAATTCGTAGCAGTTTCCAAAAAAAGAAAAAGAAAAAAGACAAACACACTACAGACATGTTAATACGAATGACAAATCCCGCCATCATAATATACAATTTCCTATATGCACAGACAGAGTCACGTATGTGATGGCAAGCCTGAGGCAAGTAGGAGAAAAATCTGAGCACAGTAGTTAAATTTTTATTAAAGTCTCAAATATGTAAGATCGATAGAACAAAGATTTAGTTAGACTTTAGTAAGAAATATACTAAAAAAAAGAAGTGTAGAATAAATATCCTGTGAAATGTTATATTGCCAGCAGTTTAAAGTTACTATGATAAAGCCCAATCAAACGTACTCAGTAAACTCGGAGAAGCTAGATGTAGCTCAGATTTAAAGTTGCCTAACTGCATCAAGTGGTACCATAAATTTTATATTCTTGTTGTAATCACTGAAAAACTTATTTATGATTTAAAGAAATTTTGCAGTTAAAATTCCGATGTAAAGCACTGTATTTACAACAAATAAATAGTAATACATCCACGTTTTCATTTGAAACTCACTCTCAGACATTGCAACATCATAGCAGCATTCGACAGTAGCCACAGTCGCGTATTCACAACTCCACACACGAACACACTGCATATCAACATTACTCCTTCCGATGTGACTTTTTATTTTCTGTTTATATATATGTATGTGTGCATGTGAGAACGCTTATCCTGTAATCTACGTATATGTGAGATGAATTATACTTACTGTTTAAGCAAACAGTATAAAAATATTAATACAAAAAACAACAACAACAAAAATATTACGGAAAATAAAAATTGTAGACAGACTTCATAAACACAATGATGCCAGCCAATGAGTGGCAGAAAAGACCTATTTACACCAACGCTCTCTGGCACTCGTACTCGTATATACCATACTACATATATATTCAATCACATCATAATGTACAAATGTGTGTTTAAGTGTCTGTTTATCTGCTTGCGCGCTTATGTGAATTAAAAACAGTTTTATGTGCAAAATATGAATGAGTGCAATTCCAGTGGATTCCTTGGTTTTACTGTTATTTTAATTTGGGATTCATTCCCTCAGCACTCGTTGGTTTGCCACTTTATTTCATTGACTTGACTGCCATATAGGGAACACTGAACACACACACTCGCCGCACATGTACTTGCAGACGAGTTATGTAGGAACTCCAAAAAAACACACACACACACACACATGTAGTAGTCCTAGACAGACATAATGTTCTTCAGGAAATTTAATTCACTTTTTTATACATATTTCACATTAACATCTGACATGTACTTGCTTGCGAACGGCTTTTCATATAAAAAACACACACACATACACCCGAACTCAAAACTGTTATAAACATATTTGTGTTCGCACTCATACTTGCACACGTGCTCAGATTGGTAAACAGCGTTGGAACAGTGTCCTGACAACGGAATAACATAAAGATATGGTGAGGTTTTATTGCTGATAATGATTTTCAGCCCCTTCTTCTTATTTGGTGTCCATCAATTACCGCACGTAGAAAAGAATTCCAACCGCTTCGGTTTCTTGCGTTCCGTAGATAGTTCGTCACACAATGTTTGGGCAGTAATACCTTACACTGATCTATCGAACTATGTTTATGTCGCCCCTACTGCGGTACCCAACGAGTCTATTGCCGAAGACTTTTCAAGCTGAAGCATTTTCAGCCATTCGGGCAAAATGCCCCAGCCAATGGATTCGTTCTATTTGTACGGGCTTGACTGCGTCGATGTCGTTATACAGGTCATGATGCACACGACGACCATACTTTAAACTAACGATGATGGGTTGAAATAGGTTTTGGAATATTTTTATATCGAAGACACCCAGAACAGGTTTATTAGGATTTTACGCCGCCATATAACAAAAAAGGCAGCTCTAGTTGCTGACAAAGTTGAATTTTTGTTCGTCAGACGAATTGTAATCGTCTATTGATTTCCAGGTTGAAATTAATGTTTTTTGTTTCCGGCGGACCCAAGGTCGACACATCAATCTTATAGTTGTCAATGTTCACGCAGCACCCCAAACAAGCAGACTCTTTTGAAGTTGAACAAATATAGCTTGGCTTTGTTTCCGATAAACGCCAGAGCAATTTCAGCTGACTGCCTCTCAATACATGAAAAGGTCGCAGTAACATTCCTTCGGTCTTCGGCCAATGGTATCTATATCATCGGCGTACGCGAGTAGCATGTGACATTTATTATAGATGGCACCAGTCATGTTTACTACAGCTTTCCGCAGGATAATTTTCATTCGAATGTTTAATTTTAAATGAAAATCCATTAGATTATTGCCTATCTTAGCTGAAGACTTCCTGTTGTCTTTCTGAATAGTCGCATCAGCTTTGCAAGGGTTCCAAGCTCAGTCATTACGTCTAATAGTTTCTTTCGTATTAGACTCTTCAATGCAACTTTAAAGTCGACAAAAATATGGTAAGTGGAGATCTGAATTTTCGAATCTTTTTCAAGGTTTTTCATAGTGTAAATATCTGGTTGGTCGTGGATTTACCAGGTCTAAAGTCACACAAATAAGGACCTATCGTTAAGATGGGTTTAGGTCTTTCACATAACACACTTAATAGGATCTTGTGTACAATGTGTAAAAAGCTAATCCCGCGGTAGTTGGTCCACTTACATGGATCAGCTTTCTGAACAGCTTTCACAGTACATACAACACTAAGATTCTTATCATTGGATATGAATTATATTGACCAGATTTTCATCACTCTACTTATAGGTGGAGATCCATGCTCCAAAACCTTTACTTTTCGATATCTTGGATCTCTATTTTTTCCTCCATAGAAGCTTTAGCTGTTTGAAGAGTTCTTTCGTCTCTATCTTTTTCCTCTTATATCTGCTCAGTTACCTTGTATGCAGCATTTTTTCATCAGAAAATACAATACATTCTTAATCTTTATCGAAGATGGAACAGGGAATAGGAGCTGACGTTTCCAGCGATGACCTACGGCTATGCCTCTCTTCCAGGCTACATGAAGAATGCTGTGTTGTTTTGGCTGAGGTAATGGCCATTCAGAAAGCTGCGGAGACTGTTTTGGGATGTGGAATTTATACTAGCAGATGGATAACCGCCTATGTGTATGGCCAGGCTACATAGTGAAAATCGAAGTTGGTGAGAAACAGCAAGGAGAAGTTGCATGGACTAAAACCCCTGGATGTCAGCTTCCGTTGGGTCCTAGGACATTGCGAGATCCCTAGTAATGAATCAGCAGACTTCATGGCCAGAGGAGGCTGTACTTTGCCTGTTCATGGCCTTCTCGAAGCTGTTTACCTGCCCATTCATTGCCTTTCAGTCATCAGACGTTGGATCTCTAGAATAAATAACTGATTGATATCTTCGGCCCGAATAAAGCAGCATGAGTGATTTGAGACTGGCCTGTGGAATTCTAACTGTCCACTACAGCATCTGGCACCTGGTGGGATAGACCCATACAGTACCACTGCTGTGTGTTTGAGGACAAAGAGGAGGAGTCCGAGACGATGGAACATCTTCTTTGTAACTGTCCCACTATAGCCCGTAGGAGACGAAGATATTTAGGTAAAGGTTATATAGAGGACCTAGAGTCTCTCACTTGAGTCGGAGAAGGCAATTAAATATGTTTCACGGTGCGGTGTCTTCCATGATCAACTGATCCAAGCTGATGATTGGTGGTTTCCACGATTTTCTTTTCTTTCTCTATCCCTCACCTTTCCCATTCTTTCTACTTCCCTCCCCTTTCTCCGTTTTGACAAACACAATGGATCAGCAGATCTACGTGAGTAGTGTGATCTGGTTTGTACCAGATTATATGACCTAAACCTAAACTGAACACTTCTTTATATTAACATGACTTTTCTGAGAATCGCTTTTCATACCTATGTACAGTAGGGTAATAACTTTTTTTGGACAACATTCTCCCCAGGACTTTTCTAATGGCAAATATTGTATTAACGATAAAAAAAACTATTTCAGTTCAATTTGCTCAAAAAACCTTACGCACCGACAGCGATTTCTAAAATGCCTTTAATATATGTTTTTTAAATTTTTTTTAATAACAATTGTTTTTAAATATGGTTTATACTTATGTAAGTATGTAAACAAATAATAACAATAAATGATTTAAAGTAGGTATTATAAGATATAAACTTTAGGCTCAAAATACGCGATGTTTTACAAAGCGGATATATATCTTGTACTATTTTTATTTCATAATTTCCTTTTTAAACTTTGTTGGATTCAAAACTTTAACGCGTTTGGTGCGTAACCTTTTTTAACGATAGCGAAAAACTAAAAACGCAGTTCTTAATATTTTTCCATGCCCTACACGATTTTGTCTGGGGAGATTTGATATTTGCAAAAAATGCAAAAAGTTATTACCCTAATGTACAGTCTTTGATGCAGTGGTCATAAAATTCCAAGCATGCTACCAATGTGTATCGAGAAAATTTGAAATAGGAACATTAGTAAGTGAGATAGTTTGTTGGATTAAGCATTTTTTAGTGTCCTTGTGTTTGTCTCCCTTCAGGCATTGTTACAAATCTGCGTGATGTAAAAATATTTGAAGCCGATAGTGGCTATGCAGTCATCTACAGACTTCAACCGAGTGATCAGATATCTATATATATCTTCTGTAAACCAACAACTAAATTCCTCTCATTCTACATGAGAGTTGTGAAAGACTTCACAGTCTTTTGGCGCATCCCTGTCCCGTCCATTGCTTTTCCTTTTAGCGGCGATATCAGCCTTATATTTGATAAGGACATCCGCCAATTGGATAGATGCTTTATTTCTGCTGAGAGTTTAATATCCTTAAATCATAGTTTTTATAGTGTTTGCTAAGGTCGTAAAATTTTAAGGAGGGCCCTCGTAAATATTTTTATATTCTTTTCAAAATAATAAGATTAAAGAAAGTGGCCAAACGCGGTGGTCCTTACTTTTTGGGACTTGACTTCTGTGACCTACTCCCATAGACGTATCGGTAATAGCATGCCATTTAGGTCACACAAAATGACATATTCTCAAATATGCTACCTTTGAACAGAAGTCTTGTGGCATTGCCCGGGGAATTCGTGATTTGTCGGACCTTGATAGATGTTTGGGGATCTCCTCAGTGAGGTTCTGGTCATTCAAAGGTCGATAATGATCAAAAGCCTATAAAATGTAATAAAAAGATATTAGCACTACTTTTTTTTTTAATAAATAATTTTTTAACTATATACGAAGTTATTTGACAATCACAAATTAGGTATAAGATTAAGGACTCACAAAAAAATATAACTTAAATTAATAAATTCTTTTTGTTTTTAAATTTCAGGATCTATGGGTCATTTCAACAATAATTCACAGGTGAGTTTAAGAAACATACTACTGTGTGCGTTTGATAAGAAGAAAAAGAAGAAGAAAAATCAAATGTTAAAGTAATATCAAAACATTTCGTATAAACCTTTTATTTAAATTTAATATTGAACCAATTTGCAAATAAAATTTCTTATTTGTACACCTCCAATAATGTTACATAGTCAGTTATGAACGCGACTTCAGTGCGTCTTAAATTTTCTCCTCGCCCTGCATTTTGGCATGACACTGTAGTATCCTCCTCCAAACACAAAGATAAACAATAAACACAGAAAATAATAAAAAATAAAATATAAAATTTCAAATTGTTAAAATGTAATTTATGCTCGCTTTCAAAACCGACGTGTGTGTAGGGCTGAGAGTTTTAATCATTGTACGAATAAACGTTTGTATGTATGTTCTTTTTAATAAACACAAATCTAGAATATTCAATGTCAAAATATGTTTGTGCAGCAGCAAATTAGGCATTATTTGTATTAAATATTTAACTTGTTGTCAGTATAAATGTGTCATAACAAAATCCCTATATCATTGCAGACTTAGGACATACACACAGTTGCATATTGGCCTACATAAACATGTGTATACATACATACATGTATATGTTGCTTCTGCTGAAATGCAAACTACCTGTTGGTTGGAGAAGGTATTTTAAATAAAATTTTGTCAGACACTGAGTTATTTATGACATTTGCAAAGAATATGTGTTTTTGGCGCTCTTGAACTCATTGTGTTAGAAAGGAAAATAGGACCTTGCGATTCAAACTGTCTTATAGTAATGTATGACTTCAAGTGAGTAAGAGTTTTTATAACTTAATAGGTTTTATATCACGCATAGGAATATACAAGAGAAATTCCAAGTCAGGGTAAAGGTACTATGCCAGCATAAAAAATAAATATAAATAAATATCTTTATGACCTTTTTATTTTTTTTCGTTGTCGTTTGTTTGTTTAATTTTTCTGCTATATTTCAAGAACCATGGATAATTTCTGATTTCATTCTTCAGCAGATTTGTAGAGAATTGCAAACCCTTTGGGGGTTTTACTATACTAACCTAGTACCTTCACCCTGACTTGAAATTTCTCACCCCCAGATTGACTGTTGTTGCACTGAGTTTTTGTCTGCTTGTGGAGCGTAAATGGTTAAAGATGGGACTTTTGGTCGTTATAACAGATCTTTACACACATGTAGTAAAACTATAAAAAATTTTACAGTTTTAAAAGTGTTAATCAATTCGTCAACAACTATAAAAGGTCAACTCAAAATTGTGGTATGAGGTTTACGAAAGGGACTTACACGGTATCAACAATAATTTCAACAACAATCTAAAAAAAAATAGTTAGTTAAACCCACTGGTTTCTTAAGTTTCGCCTTTGAATACAATATATTAAATGTACTAGCTGGCCCGGCAGACTTCGTCCTGCCTCCTAATTTTTGTAAAATTTGTTGAGTGTAGTTGAAATCTAAAAACGATTGGTTTATTTTTGTGACCTCTAAAATATTTCAATTTAAAGGGCGAGGTTTTCCCGGACAAATTGTGTTATTCATATATCTTAAAGATTATTATATATTATTATAAGAATTGCTAAAACGGATCAGCAGTGTCGTCCATGATGGGTTGAAAACTTACTTATTGATAGGCATATATTCTAAAACCACATTTTTAAGCCGATTGACTGACCTATAACTTTCAGCGTTGGTGTACTGGGTGATTGTACCTTTTTATCCTAAGGAGTACGAATTTCCAAAAATGCATTCATTAAGCTCAGCAACCCCATTAACCGTATGGTATGGGTGATATCAACAGTTATTCCTATTTTCGTTATTGTCCCCTAAAATGTTGAAATGGGAAAAACAACTTTGTGAAGCTCTCTAATTCAGTAGGAAATGCGCCATTATAAAAGTTAGTCATTCTTCTTTAAGCCTTTTTGCAGTCTGGGTGACCATCTACAGCCAATCCTTAACTTTCACTGAAATTTTGGGACAAATGGGGTCAACCGTTTTCACAATTAGTGGTGACATCAAAATGTACATCTTTTTTATATATAAAGACTTCTGAATAGCTATGATGTTAAAAAACGTAACTAAATGACATTCCAAAAATTAAGTGTATCATAAGCTAAACACCGGCAACTGGTTCCAAACATACGTTCACAATTTTCTCATGCCAAAAACATCATATATTTTAAGTTTAAGTAAAATCGGACAATCGATATTCAAAATCTTCTTCAAAATCATATATTTTAAGTGGAAGTAAAATCGGACAATTGATATAAATTTTCGAAATAATTCAACCCCAGCCAAATCAACTGCGGGTCCATATATACAAAAAAATTTTCATAATAAAACAAATATACATTCTAAATTTCAATGAAATTGTTTAATTCGTTAAAATTTTCATTATAATTCCATCATAGCGACACCTACCGGGTCAATTTATACAAAAAAATTTTTCTCAAGGTTCCACAAAAATAAATACTAAATTTCAGTTAAATTGATACATGCATTCAAATTTTCAATATAAATCCACCCTAGCGCCATCTACCGGGTCCATTTGTACATACGATTTTTTCTGATGATCAAACAAACATAGATTCTGAATTTCAGTTAAATTGGCCCATTCGTAAAAATTTTGATTGTAAACCGACCCCAGCGCCATCTACCGAGTTTATTTGTACATAAAATGTTTTCTCATGATCAAATGAATATCCATTCTAAATTTCAGTTGAATTGGTACATGCATTCAAATTTTCGATATAAATCCACCCTAGCGCCACCTGGATTTGATTTTTTTCAACACAAATCTACGGGAAATTTCGAATCGAATAAAAAAAAAATCAGCCAAATCGCTCCAGCCGTTCTCAAGTGATGGTATGACATACGTGGACCATTTAATTTTTATATATATAGATGTAAAAAAACGTTATAAGGATTTGCTTTTAAGAAATTTTTGAAAAAATATACATTTTCGCGAAGTTGAAGATGTCACATTAGGTACCAGTTGATTGCCATTGGGGATGTAAAGTAAATTTTGCATCTCAAGCCGACTCACAACCTCCTTTGTAGTGGCACTTGGGCAACGTTGTTCGTGATGTTTTTTTTATCATGAATAGCGGCTGATAGGGAGAGACGAACCCTGATGGTTGGGCTAGCCACCCGCCCTCAGGTCCTTTACTGGCTATGAAAAGTCGAGAAAGAAAAAGAAACAAACGGAACCCTCCCAAATGTTGACGACCCCCACAAACGTAATGAGGACCATGATTAAAGGATATGCAACTGGAACGTCCGGACTCTCTATAGAGAAGGTGCCACTATCCGACTGGCGGATGTCCTCTAAAAATAGAGGAGATGAGATGGACAGGACAAGGATGCTCGCGACGTGAAAATTGCGGCATCTATTACAGCAGCCATGCCGAAAAGCACGGAATTTGTAGTTGGCGAGAGACTCAGACATCTTGTTTCGCGGTTTAATCCTGTTAGTAATCGAAAAGCCACAGTCCGCATCAAAGCGAAATTGTGCTCCTAGACAAAACATACGACCGCTGCCCTGGCCACCACAGTAAAATGGTTTGGGGAGACTTTAATGCTAAAATTATTAGGTGTTCTAGGTCCATCGATCGGTAAATTCAGCCTGGATACTGACACATCAGACTACGGGTTTAGGCTTGTTAGCTTCGCAGTTGGAAGGAACATGGTAGTGAATGGAACCAGATTACAGCACAAAGATATTAATAAGGCAACTTCTGTTATCCTCCGATCAAAACACCAAAAATCAAATTGATCATGTGGTAATTGATTGCAAGCATGCATCTAGTGTCGTGGACGTGCGTGTGATCCTTGGTGCTGGTTGCAGCCATGGTGCGCACAAGATTGAGCAGAGCGAAAAACGCACGTAACCAAAACAAAGAAATAGGGACATCGAAAAACTGCAAACCCCAGATGTAGCCACTGCCTATTCCATCCAGCTCCCCCAACTTCTACGACACAACGCCTCTACTTCTGATGTTCCCGATACACAGTGCCAGCATATTGTGCATTCCATGGCAACCGCCGAAACAACCGTGCTAGGATATGAAAAACGGCACTCAGACGAATCCTTGTACGATGAAGAATGTCGTATAGCGTCTGATGAACAGGATGCTGCTTATAGGGCAAAGCTGTAGCTAATTGTAACCCGTGCGGCACCAGAAGACAGTAAAAGAGGCGAGACAGCTATTTAAGCGAAAAAAAAAACGTCAGATGAAGGAACGGGATAACGAGGATATAGAGCGATACAGGGATAGATGTGAGGCCCAAAAACTTTACCAGAAAGTAAAAGCAAAAGGCTACGGTATAGGGCTCCCCTCCTGTAAGGACAAAGATGGAAATCTGGTTACACATACCCAAAGTGTTCTGCATATATGGAGAGAAGACATCCAGCAACTGCTGGTTCCAGGAGGCAGCGCACGTGAAGGTATCACGCTAATTGTTGACGACGGCTTAGATTGCCCACCACCAAGTCAAGCCGAGGTAAAGCAGCTGGGGCCGACGGACTTCCGGCAAAGCTCTTCAAGTCCGGTGGCGAGGTGCTGATAATGAGCATGCACCAGCTCCTACGCACGGTTTGGCTTAACGAGAGCATGGTATCAGCCTTTTACTTATCGCATATATGGTCCTGTCGAGTGTGCTATGTAAAAGACTAAAGCCAGTGTTGTCCAACCTGATTGAGCCTTATCAGTGTGGCTTTAGACCTGGAAAATCAACAACTGACCAGATTTTCACACTTCGGCAAATCCTGGAAAAGGCCCAAGAGCAACAGATTGACACGCGTCATCTTTTCGTCGACTATAAAGCAGCCTTCGACAGCCCGATACGGCAGAAATTGCTCGAGGCCATTGGAGAGTTTGGTATTCTAGCGAAGCTGATACGGCTCTGCGGAATGACGCTGACCGACACGAAGACTTCAGTGATGATTGGCAAGATCCTTACGGAGCCATTCTATACCAGAAGAGACCTAAAAGAAGGCTACGGCCAATGGTGTGACCTCTTCAACATAGTGATGGATATGATAATGAGGAAATCTGCAGTAAACACGAGTGGCACGATGGTCAACAAAAGCCACATGCTACTCGCGTACACTGATGACGTAACTATCATCGGTCGAAAACTGAGGGATATGACTGCAGTCATTTCAGGTATACAGAAGTAATGGGTCTAATGGTGAACAAGGACAAAACGAAGTTATTAGTTTCAACGAACAAAGAATCTGCACGTTTGGGAAACTGCGTGAACATTGACAACTATAACTTCGAGGTGGTAGATAATTTTATCTACCTAGACTCCGCCATCAACAAAACAAATAATGTCAGCCTCGAGCTCCGGAGAAGAATCCTGCTTGCTAATAAATGCTGCTACGGACTAAGCAAGCGATTTAATAACATATACCACTCTCGACGAACAAAACTCCATCTATACCAGATAACGGTTCTACCTGTCTTGATGTATGGTTTAGAATCCTGGGCTATGACACAGGCGGATGAATCGCTTCTGACAGTATTCGAGAGAAAAATAATCAGTAAAATATATGGGCCCAATATCGTTAACGGAGAGTACTGGCGTCGTATGAATCATGAGATGCATTAAGGTGTTTCAGCTCGAAAAGTTTTCGACAATGAACTCAATGACAATGACAATGAAAACTCCGTTGGAAAGAGCAGGTTACTGAGAACATTGCAGAGCTTGGTGTGAACTAACTGGAGAAGAAGTGCAGAAGATCGAAGCGCTTATAATATTTTTCTACTTGCGGTATATAGTCCAATTGGATTGCAAAGAAGTGCCATCTAAAAGATAGTAAGTAAGGACAGCACAATGTGTCAAACTTTTTTTCACATTTTATTTGATTCGAATCTGCCATATATATTTTGAGATACATTAAAATATGTTCTTAACTGCCTGGTGTCAAATAGTAAGATGCATTGAAATTTTTAGGAAGATGAAAGTATTAATATGGCTGTTGTAACGGTATATTTTAAAAGGGGCGTGGCACCGCCCACTTCCACCTTGGTTGTAATTCATATTGTATCAACAATATATATAACAAATATCATCTTCATACCTCTGGTAGTTCATGAGATATTGCCATTTTTAATATCAAGTTTTATATGCGTTGCCACGCCCCTTTATCCAGTTACAACTAGTGATGAGACAATTTACTCTATTTATTTACTCTACGTAACAACGAGTATTTGTTATTCAAATGAGTATTTACCCGAAATGAGATAAATACCCGGGTATGAAAGTGGGTATTAATGGGTAAATACCAGGTCTAAACCCATCTCTAAATACAACTAAGTATAGTCAAGGACTATCAGCAGGACATCAGTATGTGAATCAATGTGAAATTTTCATATTCAATTTTTAAAGGGGGCGTGATACTGCCCTCTTTCACCTTGGCCGTAATTCGAATTGTATGAACAAAATCTATACCAAATACCATCTTCATACCTGTGATCGTTAATGAGATACAGCCGTATAAAATGTTTTAAAGATGTGTGCACGCCCACTGACTTGACCTCGCCCATTTTTTGTTGGATCACGAATGTTGCTGCCAAATGTATGAAGGCGATTGGTGGAACAGCCCTCCAGTTATCGCGTTTTCAAAAATTGGGTCTAATGGGCGGGGCCACGCCCACTTGATTGAACAAAAATTCAAGTACCGTGTTTTCACCACCGACCACACAGCGAAACATGGTGCAAAAAGATCAATCCAGCTGTTTTCGAGTTTATACGGTACATAAAAAATGCCAACAAACAAACAAACACAAACAAATTTTTATATATATGTATATAGATCAAAAATCAAATTCTCTAAGTGAATAACCTTTTTAAAATCTTGCGGCTTATCAAAATAAAATCATAGGAAATTGTACTGAGTTATTGAGTTTTTATGGCAGAAGCTCATTGTCAATATTATTGCATTTTCATTGGAGTAAACGCTCTTACCGCCAAAAATAAAGCATTACTCTTTTTTTCAATTCTATAGAACACCTTTAAGGAAGTTATATTATATGTTACCTAGTGGTATACTTATTTTTTTATCAACTACCAATTTGAATATGCCTTCAGGAGATTTAACATATTTCACCAAATCCTTTGCATAAACATTAGATGACAAACAATTTGTAAATATCCATACACTGAACGTGCAGGAACCCTCTTTCTCTATTACCAGAAAACAGCTTTATTGTGAAAATGCCACATCAGCATGCGGAACTGCCAACCCAGTTTATTATTCCCTCAGCATCGCCACAATCACTAAATGAGTGAGAACATTAATTGCCATATTCGCTCGCATATGCCACAAACATACGGCAAAGAGTCCATAGAAAGTGTCATATCATTTGTTTAATAATTTATTTCTATACTGCAGTTTCGTATGTTATGGCAAATTAAAATGTAAACTAAAGCATTTTATTTGCTACACTTTGCTTTCTTTTTTTTTTGCTACGTAGAAAGGTCGCGGTAAGGCAAAGACGCGATTTTCTAAGAAGAACGTCAAGAAAAACACGCAAACAAACAATTTCCGTGTGTGTATTCTACGTAACGTTGGGGGGAGAGGGAATAAATGAACTTTGTCTTGTTCCTTGTTTTTTTAAAGAAATGTTCATTTGAATACTTGTTGTTGACACTAAGGTATTGCACAATGGGGGGATAGGTTTGCAAAGTGGCAAAAACTTTTTTTTTGTGGCATTTTAAAAACTTGTGAGGTGATGGAATGGAGTTTTTCGCATTTAACTAGGAAAATGAAAACGATTACTGAATATTAGCTAACATTAGCAAATATGTCAAATGTAATACTGATTAGTATCTCAAAATAAGAAAACTTCAATTGTCTGCCAGAAACAGTAGAGAGATTTATTTTCTTTTGTTGTACTAAATTTTTTTTACTAACTTTCGACCACTGTACTGGCTGTGTCTTTTCGCATTTGCCAACATCTGATACCAAATATTGTTGTCTTGCAGGCAGTTGGTATGTCTGCCTGTCTAATAGTCCATTTGAGAATATAAGTTGTTCTTATTTTCAGTGTCATTGTCACAATACACTCACGTTTTTTCGGTGTCATTTAAACGCTTTTTTTCTTTGAATGTGTGCGTGTTCTGGTACGGCCCAGAGGCGGAAATCATGAGAAGGAAGGCCTTCGTTCATGAGTTTGAAGGCCTTCTTTTGGATCCGGTATGCCTTCCTTGGCCTTCTTTCTTCCTTTCTTTTTTTTACATTGCGTGACATTGGAAAATAAGGCCTTCCGTCGCCGGCTTCCATAAGAAGGCCTTATGGATGCTTTCTATAAGAAGGCCTCATTGAAACTTTCTGTAAAGGGGCCCTATGGATGCTTTCTTTTAGAAGGCATTATAGAAGGCCAGCATACACATGAAAAAATAATGACTTGCAAATAAAAGAAAAACTATACAGTGCACCCTCAAATTATTTAGTTTTTTTGAGAGCGCACCGGTTATTTTTAGATATTTCTCACTTATATATAATTCTCTATACTTACATTTTTTTCCAACGACAGTAAACTTTGCTGGAGTTTGAACCCACTACCTCGTGATTGTTAGTCAGCCATGCTACTGTCTAGCCTATGAAGATGCATTCGAATTGTGTGGTTGAAACTAATGATACACTGTTTAAAAAAACCCCTTCCACGGAAATTAAAAATTT
This sequence comes from Muscina levida, assembly GCA_964034835.1. Classification (NCBI taxonomy): domain Eukaryota; kingdom Metazoa; phylum Arthropoda; class Insecta; order Diptera; family Muscidae; genus Muscina; species Muscina levida. The sequence goes on along the minus strand of OZ035883.1, from coordinate 30,362,321 downwards.
TTTCCATTTAGAAGACATACAATACCCCCTATATTTGGAAGCGAGACGGTATGTGTATGAAATCCCTCTGCCTTCTTTTCAAAGGCCTCTGGCAGGCCTTCATAAAAGTTGGAAAAAAAACGTATTAACAATTCTTTCCATTTAGAAGGCATGCAATACCCCTGTTATTTGGAAGCGAGAGGGGATGTGTATGAAATCCCTCTGCCTTCTTTTTACATGTCTTTGACTAAATGCCTAAATCTGATGAAAAATCATGCGTTCTGTATTCCTTATTTGAAATGTTATTCCCAAATAATGACTACTGCATGCATTATATGAGGAAGGCCTCTCAAATTCCGCCGCTGGGGGGTAGGCCTTCTATATATATACATACATAATTGTGATCATATGAAATTTACATGAAATACATACTAAAATATTAACTTAACTGTGTGTACTCATTCACTCACTCACTCTCGCGTATCTTAGCGGCTTCCGTCACTGACAATAAAATATAGTCCTTTATCAAACGTTGGCTGTATGTGTGTGTGTGATTGGAATATACTTTGTTGATGCCTTTAAGATATTTATACAATTATAAGAATCTTTTACTATCCATCTGTACAATTTAAAATATTTAATTATAAATTTGTGTCTGTCGTTTTTTTTAGAGATTTTCCTAAATTCTTTCATTTTAAATCTTATACTTTAATGTTGTCTTTCTTGTTTTCTGTAGTTTATCTTTAACATCAGAGTACATTCCTTGACGCTTGTCTTTTGTGTGTTTAAAAATATACGGTAATGTGAATTGATAAGCGGTATATAAATCTCGTTTAGTACAAAAGAATTTACTCTGTGTAATATTTACCTAAAATGTAATTTCGTTTATTAAGAGCATTTTATATAAGTATGTTGAGATGAAAGAACATGTTGACAAAACCTACGCAAGGTACAATATTAGCATATTCTGTTTAAATTAAGATAACTGTGAAAAAAACAGACATGTGAACCAACGAACATACGCACTAACCCTATGTCTCTTTGCTGAAAATAGGGAGGTTTAAATTTCAGTTGTATTTTATTTGGTTTAAATTTTACCCGTCGCCTATTTTGGTATGCGTGAGTAGTTAGGTTAGGTTAGGTTAATTCGGCAGCCACGTTGAACACAGCTCACTTGGGTCCTAGTATGAGTCCCGTTGTGATACCATTTTATGATTTCCGCACCAAATGTTCCTATTCTAATCGGTCAACGTCGCTGTCAAGCCATTTCGTTGCCCTTATGAAGGCATGGATGTTCCGCATATCGCCTGCTGATAGACAGGTATTGTCTAAAAGTGTCCGATGACCAAGTTTTTCGTATCGCAGGTCACCTAAAGCAGGGCAGTGACATAGAAGATGCTCCGTGGTCTCCTCTTCTTCTTCATCATTGCAGCTTCTACAAAAATCGTTGTAGGGTAGTTTCAGCCTCTTAGCGTGTTTACAAACCGGCCAATGACCAGTTATCACAGCTATGATATTCCTCAAGTGGACTCTGGATAAGTTTAGCACAAATCGTGTCCTCTGTATATCCATTGTAGGCCAAATCTGTTTAGTCGCCGTGCAGGTGGGTTCTCTTGCCCATCTCTCTTCAGCAATAAGGTCCAGATTTCTCGCAATGAGTTGTTTCCCCCTTGAGGGATCCCAATGAGACCATAAACTTCGCCCGAGTTCACGGTTGTGGCGGCCCTTGCTAGCGTGTCGGCCCTTTGGTTTCCATATATGTCCCCATTTCCTGGAACCCATGTTAGGGTAACCGTCGAATGTCTCGCTATCTCCTCCAGAGACGACCGGCATTCTCGAACATTTCTCGAAGTGGTGTACACGTTCTCCAGGGATCTGATAGCCGCTTTACTATCAGTAAGAATATGAATATTGCCGTCCAATATCCCAAGATACTGAATTTTCTCTACGGCTATTCTAATGGCCGCTATTTCGGCCTGAATTATGCTACAGTGATCTGGTAGCCTGATTGATAGACTCAGATTCAACTCTTCCGAAAAGATTCCACAGCCAGCTCTTTCTTTTATTTTGAACCATCCGTGAAAATTAGGATGACATTCTCTCCAAAGTTCAGGGCATTATCATTATCATCATAGTAGGACCTATCCGGGATGTTCCTTATAAAACCCGGATCGAATAGAGGTTCAGGTATGGTGTAATCCGTATTGCAAATCACATCAATTAGGTTCAGGATTTTGGCATGGCCATAGTTCCTGTGCATCCATGCTTTTGTGGCGTCTAAACACATTGCGGTATTCGCTGCTATCCTCTTCGCCTCAATGTCCGGTGGTAACCAGTTTAGGATCGTGAAAAGTGCCTTAGTTGGAGTGGTTCTAAGTGCCCCTGTTATCATGATCGCCACCAATCTCATAATGCGTTCGAATTTCAGCCTTTGGGACGCTTTATCTAGCGCCGGCCACCAGACTGCTGATCCGTAGAATAAGATGGGTTTAATAACTGATTCGTATAACCAGTTTAAGTTATTGGGGCTAATTCCCCAATTGAGGCCGATTGCCCTTTTGCAGCAGTATAGAACCGTTGCCGCTTTGCTAATCCTGGTCTGAGTGTTCAGATTCCAATTCAGTTTACTGTCCAATGTTAGCCCGAGGTATTTGGCACTATCGGAGAGTGTAAGTGCGACTCCATTTAATCTTGGTTTGGCAAATTGAGGGATTTTGTATCTCCGTGTGAATAGCACCAGTTCTGTTTTACTCGGATTTACACCCAGTCCACATTCATGACACCATTTCACAAGAAGTTTCAGTGCAGATTCCAGTAGCTCAGAGAGTAGTTTTGGATCCTTACCTGTAACTATTAGTGCCACGTCATCCGCATATGCGACGGTTGTGCAGCAAGTTTGTTCCAACTTTCTCAGGAGAGTGTTGATGTTAAGATTCCATAGTAGTGGAGAGAGTACTCCTCCTTGTGGAGTACCGCGAACCGCCACCTTAGAAATATTTGACGCTCCCAGACTGGATCCAATGCGCCTAAATTTTAGTCGTTTATCAACCAAGGCGATTACCACTGGGTTAATCTCCAGCTGTTCCATTGAGCCAATTACAGATTCAGGTTTGACATTATTAAAAGCTCCCTCAATGTCCAGGAAGGCAGCAAGAGCGTATTCCTTGTAGTTCAGGGATCTTTCGATGAGGCTGGTTATCGAATGTAAAGCAGTTTCCGTGCGTGAGTAGTTGCTAATAAAACATTATAAAATTAAATTAGTAGTTATTTTTGTTTTATCTTAAATCTGCTTAAATATCGGACCGATTGCGAAAGAAAACTTATCGGTAAGGAACGCATGGATCGATTTGACTGATTTTTTTTATAACATTCGTAATAGTCCGAGAATGGTTTTTATAAACAAATATTTGGACTCGCCCATTTCTACGCCCAATACCAATATATCAAAAATTACTATTTAGACTAAAACGACCATTATAAAAAATATAACAAATATATATACTACTGCAAAGAAAATGGCGTATGTTATTTTTTTTTTTAATTTTTAACCCTATTGGCGAAGTGGGAGTGGCAGAGATACTATTTGTACACAGATATTACTCGGCAACACAAATATGAATATGCAGACGAAATATTAATTTTGGATCAGTGGGCGTGTCCAAACTGGTTTTAAGTCCTAGAAAGATAAGATATGATATCCTGATAGCAACCTGAAACACAATTATGAATATGCAGACCAAATTTTTAATTTGGGTCAGTGGGCGTAACAAAACTATATTTTAACCTAGAGATGTGCACTCTTGCTTTGGGAGTGAATCTATAAATCGTGGACTATATTAATTTGGTTGCATGTAGCCCGTCCGAAATGCCAGGAGATAAGAAATAAAAAGACAAGACATGCATATGCATACGATGGCGAACATTTTATTTTTGATCGCTATGCGAATGGGGACGTGGGAAACTACATAGCATTATATCTGTATACAGACAGTACTCAGACAGTAGTTATTTTTGTTCTTAAGACAGATTTTTTTATTTCGGTAAGTGAGTAGAGGAGTGTCCTCTAGACAGGTACAAATAGCGTCTGTTCCATATTGGGAGGCTTGCTGCGTTTGTCTTAGAAAAAGCGGCTGAAATTTACCCTGGCAGTAAGAATAAAATGCGGAACCTGGTGGGCTGGTCTTGCCACCCGCCACCAGTATAATGCCAGTGAACAAAATGAGAAAAAAAAGAAAAAGAACCCCCCAAAATGTTGACGACCACCACAAACGTTTTAAGGACTATGATTTGAGAATATGCACTTGGAAAGTTAGAACTAGGGATGCTAAACGGGATTTATATAATCCCTAGATTTTTCGGGATCCCGGAATTTTTTGGGATCCCGAGATTTTTGGGGATTTCGGGATTCTTTTAAAATTTTTTTTTTTAGTAACTGATTTATTAAACATAATTTATTACTGTTATTTATTGTTTTAAATAGTTTCTTAAAAAGATTAAAGTATCAAACACAGTACAAAACATGATTTTGGGACTCAATTCTGAGAACTTCACGTAAAAAGAGCCCCAAAAAGAAGAAGTCTTGCATCATTCGTTTTGTCAAGTTACATGCCATAATAATTTACTATCGATTTGAAGTTAGTAAGTATCGTTTAGGGGAATTTGTCACGTTTTAGGCTCTTTTGTTTGACACATGGTCTCTAGGTTTACCCCTGTCAGTGAACGAATCGTCACCATAAGAGTGAAGGCAAAATTAGTCTACATCACGCTGATATGTGCTCAAGCATGAGAAAAGTGTCGAGGGCAGCTTGAAAAAACATATGACCATAGCCCGGGCCATGATGTTAAAATCGTGCGGGGTATTTTAATGCCAAAATAGGCCGGAAGAATGTCTTTAGCCCAACAATCGGAAAATTTAGTCTGCATACTGACACATCGCCAAATGGAATCAGACTAATTGATTTCTCTGCAGCAAAGAAATAGGTAAATAACAGCACACAATTTGACCACAAGACATTCACAAGGCAACGTGACGTGGATATCTCCCGATCAGAAATGAAATAGATCACGAGCTAATCTATGGAAGGCATGCGGTTAGTGTCTTAGTCGTACGAGTGATGAGGGGTGCGAACAACAACTCGGAATACCTCCTCACTGCAGTGAAGGTGCGAACTAGGCTGAGCAAGGCGAAAACCCTGCGTAACCAGGCATAGATAAAGCTGGACATCGCTAAACTGCAGACCACGGAGATTGCCAACGCCTATTCCAACCAACTTACTAAACTACTTCGTGATGCTCCAACTACCGATGAAATTGATGGAAAGGACTGCGCGGTCCGTACTGGGGTATGTGAAGCCCTTAAACGATAATGCCTGGTACGATGACGAATGCCGCAATGCCACCCTGGAACAAGATTCTGCATACAGGGCCAAACTGCAGCCAATGGCAACGCGAGCTGATCATGAAAAGTATAGGGAGAATAGGCAGAAGGCGACTCGACTTTTCAGCCAAAAAACGAGAGTTGAAGGAGCGGAATAATGTGTGCATTGAAAAATACAAGAGCAGAGGTGAAGCCCGAAAATTATACCAAAAGATAAATAGTAGGGTACATGTAAAAGGTGTTCCATCATCTAAAGACACGGGTGGTCACCTCGTAACTGACTCAGAGAGCGTACTGAGAGTATAGATAGATCACTTATGCAGCCTATTGATGTCTGAAAACTCGGCAGCTGAAGATTGTGTACCAATCCGAGACGATAACATCGAGTATACCCCTCCGAGTCAAGCTGAGATAACAACTGTAAAATCCCGCCTAAAGAACAGCAAAGCCGCTGGGCCTGATGGTCTTCCAGCTAATTTGTTTAAGGTGTTTAAAGCATGCAACAGCTCATAAGGAATATTTGGCTTCAGGAGATCATGCTGGAGGATTGGAATCTCAGTGTGCTATGTCCTATCTACAAAAAAGGTGACCGTAGTGAGTGTAAAAACTACCGTGGATTTAGCCTCCTATCGATTCGTATAATGCCCAGTCTAGTATACTGTGTGAACGTCTAAAGCCAATTGTGGAAAACCTGATTGGACCTTATCAGTGCGGCTTTCGACCAGGCAAATCCACGATATTTACACTACGGCAGATTCTGGAGAAAACCCATGGGAAGTAAATCGACACCCTTACGAATGCCAAATCCTCTGTTCGGATTGGAAAGGATCTATCTGCGCCATTCGATACGACGAGAGGTCTTAGACAGGGTGATAATTTGTCATTCATACGGTTCAACATAGGGATCGAGAATGTGTTAAGGAAAGCAGCGGTTAACATATCTGGCACCACATTTAATTAGAGAAACATGCTGTTCGCATACGCCGATGATATCGACATTATCGGTCGAACGCTGCGAGAGTTAATAGCTGTCTTCTCATATGTTAAAAGGTTTGGCAGTGAAAGAGGACAAAACGAAGTTAATGGTATCATCAAATAAAGTGTCCACTCGTTGGGAACGCAGCGTAAATGTTGAGAACTATTGCTTCGAGGTAGTGGATGAATTTATCTACCGCGGATCCGCCATGGCCAAAAACAACAGTGTCAGCCTTGAAATAATACGGAGAATAGTGCTCGCCAACAGGTGTTTCTTTGGGCTACGCGAGCACTTCATAAACACCAACCTATCTCGAACCACTAAAGTCCAACTGTACCAGTTACTAATTTTACCGGTCTTGCTGTATGCCTCCGAATCTTGTGTGCTTGCACAGGCAGCACATCTGGCGGTGTTGGAGAGAAAAATACTCCGCAAAGTATATGATGAACCATGAGCTGTACGAGTTATACCACGACATTGATGTGGTCAAGCGAATCAAAGTGCAACGATTACGTTGGCTAGGCCATGTCGTGAGGTTGGATGAGGAAACTCCAGCGCGAAAGGTATTCTATCAAGACAAAAGAGGGAGACCGCGACTACGTTGGAAGGAGGTGGAGGAATCACTGACGCTGTTTGGTAGGATTGACTGGAGACGGTGCGCACAAGACCGAAGCGAATGGAAATCTCCAATCATATCGGCCTCTGACTTAGACACTAAGATATAAATACATATGTTGTCAAGTGGTTTTTAAGGTTAATAATAATAAATTTCAATAATTCAAGACTTAAACAATATCATACATAGGGAGAGTGTATTTATCAGTCAGTTCACCTGACTGTGCTGGGTTTTAGTACACTTTGGCAAATTACCAGGTAAAGACTTACACCAAAACAATGTTTACAAACCGTGGAAATTTATTTTCACAAATTTGCGCTCTATTTGTCAAACTTATAGAACACTTCATTCAGTTTACGGTACGCTTAATCATCCATATGGGCAGCTAATACGCAGTACTATTAATCAAGCCGTGACCACATTTACTCTTTTCGATACAAGAACATAACAAGCTATCTCCGCTCCAACTCAGTCTGCCCGTTCACACCTTTAAATTTTTTGAGGAAAGGTCTTGGCCTATATCCATGTAAGATCCAACTGCTTAAAACCAGCGGACTATCAATTGGGTCGGGTGTTCCGGGATTTGGATTAGAATCTCCTGGAAGTTAAACCAGATATTTATCATCAATGAAACTTACTTGTGGGATCAATGTCTCATTTCAGAAAAAAAAATTTAAATTTTACACAATTTTGTGCTACTGTGTTATTGGCCTACGATCAGAATTCTTTTTTTATTTTTTTTTTTTTTCTTTTTTCTATAGCATCCCAAAATCTGAATCCATAATATTCTCCAACTACATGCCATTTAATTCCTCTTTATCTTTAAGGTTTTTTCTCGTCAAAGACTAAGTTCTTCGCTATTCATAAGAAATTAACCAATTTTTACCAAAAACTCTTCCGTTAAAGCTGCCCATGTTAATGCAAAGTCATCTACAAAACCTTATCACATACAAAATAATTTCTCCGTCCCTTTGGTAGCCCACCTTTTTGGAATAATAAACAACCCGAAAGTCTGTTATTGTGTCAAAACCCTCTTTGAAATGCTTCGTGTTGTTTTTTTTTTTGCGTATTTCAACTCGTGTTGTTTTTTTTTTTGCGTATTTCAACTCATGTATACGTATGTATGTATATGCGAGACCCTATTTGGTAATTGAAAAACATTAAGTGAAAAATTAAGCCTAAAGTAAATTCTCATGTTTTTCTTCTTATTAACTTTATGTTGAATGTTAAAACATATTATGAATACCCTCCGCCAGTCCAGAGTCAAGAATGTACAGAATGTATATTGTACAGACAAACTGACATAAAAGGAAGACACTGATAAAAAAAAAACAACATGTTGAAAATATGCACACACACGTATGTATGCCTACGTATGAGTGAAATGTCATGTTAATACCTACATTTGTTTAAACATAGGATTTGGCATAGTTGCAGGTGTTGTTCCTTGTTCTTGGAATGTCTAAAAGTTTGGAAAGAGATACAAACGAAAAAAATGCAAATGTAGAGCAAAGTGTATTTATTCAATGTTCCCATATTGTTGGTTGGCATCAAGATGTGCCATACTCTTTGTTTCGGCTGTTAAAAATTAATATGATATCTTACAGTGAACTTCCGCTTATAGCAACAAATAACAGATGAAAAATCTTGGTTTGAATTGGCCAGTGGTCGCTTTGTCACATACATTTTTCATGTAAACGTCGAATATAAAGAAATTTGTTGGAAAATACAGTTATATTTTTAAAAACTAATTTGAACGTTAAAATAAGGATGCCTATAGGACTTCATGTGCTACGATCGTAAATAGATGATTCTAATTGAGGTTACTCTTAGTATAGTTTACTCCTCGGCGAATATTTTCTATATATTTGGAAAAAATGTATCCGACTAGTCCAAAATGATATTTATTTAAAAATAACTATATGTTCTTAATTTGCCCTTAACATAGCTTATAATTTGACTCAGTGGTATAGATAATTATTTCTAAGACTTTTTGTCTTATTTCGCAGCAGCAGCAGAAAATCGTCCATCAATGAATTCAAAGCGCTTCGGTATTTTGTGATCCAGATAGTTTCACCTAATCCATCCAAAGAAGTGTTGGTGGTCCCCTTCTGCGCCGCCCATCGAGTTTATTGCCGAAGACTTTGGAAGGTGGAGCATTTTCATCCATTCGTACAACGTTTCCAAGCCAGCGCATTCTGTCTATGTGGACGCTCTGATTACGTTAATGTCGTTATACAGCTCATGGTTCTTTTGACCACCGCACTCGCCGTTTACTATGATGGGTCCAAATATTTTGCGCAGTAGTTTTTTCTCGAAGATTCCCAGAATATATTGATCAGCTTGTGTCATTACCCACAAATCTGCACTGTAGGTCTGTGTCTGGCAGAGTTGGATCTTTGTTCGTCGAGCTTTTGTCTATAAATCGATTGCTCAGCGCTTTGTAGCAGTGGTTTGCGATTGCAATACTCGGCTCTTAATTTCCAGGCGGACATTATTATTTTTGTCTACCACTTCAATGTTATAGTTGTCAACGATTTCGTAGCGTCCCACGAGAATACCATTTTCTTTGTTTAAACAAATAACTTGGGTTTGTTCTTATTTATCAAGAGACCCACATCTGGGGACTGCTTCTCAATGCTTGAAGAAACCGCAGCAACATCCCGTTGTCCTTTGGCTAAAAATGAAATCAGTCGTGTTTACTGCAGCCTTCCGCATAATCATCTCCATTGTGATGTTAAAGAGATCGCATGACAGACTATCGCCTTGTCTAAATCCTAGCTTGATAGGAAATGGCTTCATCAGATTTTTACCTATTGCCACTGAAGACTTCGTGTCATTCCGCAAAGTCGGTTCAGCTTAGCAGGAATACCAAACGTAGCAGCTAATGGTTTCTGTCGTATCGGACTATAGAATGTTGCTTTGTAATCGATAATCAGATGTTAGGTGTCGATCTGCATTTATTGGTTCTTTAATATCATTTGTCGTAGTGTGAATGTCTGGTCGGTCGTGGATTTACCAGATCTTAAGCCACACTAAATAGGTCGACTCAGGTTCGGTAGGATTGGCTTTAGTCCTTTATAGAACACGCTAACATAATATTGCATGCGATGGGTAAAAGTCTGATACCGCGATGGTGTTCATACTGGAACGCCTTTCTTAAGCACAGAATATAGGACACTCAGATTCCAGTCAGTCACTAAAGCCAGTAAGTAGGACAATCAGATTGGATACATCGGGCAAACAGTCCTTTGGCTAATCGGGCTTCACCCCTATTGTACTTTACCTGTACTTTACGATATCCTGGCTCTCTCTTTTCATCCGTAGACGTTTTTTCCGCCTGAAGATGCATTTTATCTCTCTCCTCTGCTCATTATATCGTTCCGCCACCGCACGCGATGCCTTTGGCTGCAGTTTGATGCAATTGAGACAGTTGGTTGGGCTCGGCATTGGCTATCTCGGCGGTATGCAGCTTGACGATGTCTAGCTTGCTTTGCGTTTGGTTACGTTTTTGACACTACTTAGTCGCGTGCTTACATTTGTTTCGTCTGGTCGTAATTCGACTTAATATTAACATCGCGCACAACACACACGTCCGCTTTAGACAATACTTCCATCAATTACCACGTGATCAATCTGGTTTCATGTCTTTTGATCAAGGGAAATCACGGTTGCAATAATCTGATTCTACTCGTTAACATGTTTCTCGCCGACGCTCAGCTAACAAGTACGAATCCCTTATCGAAGGTGTTGTTGTGTAGATTGAATTTTCCAACTGTTAAACCAGGAGCATCTCCTCTTCCTATTTTAACATTAAAATCGCCCATTTTTATATCACGGGCAGGTTAGCGATCATATATTTTCTCCAGGCCCTTATACAATGCATCTTTAATGTCCTCGTCTTTTTCTTCCGCCGTCGTCGATATACAAGTAGGTGCCGCAAGTTGCGAATCTAAAAATGGATAGCGTGTTGATTCATAACAACGCGGGAAGTTATCTCATACCTTATTTATGGGATGTAAAGGGAAATTAAGTTTAAGTACCCACCAGTTGGGTAGAAAAACCTTATCAGTAGAGAGTTCGGACGTTCCAGGTGCAATCCTTAAATGGTGGTTATTATAAAGTTTGCAAGGGTGGTATATATTTGGGTGGTTCTGGTTTTTTTATTTTCTTCTTGTTATCCTAATAGTAGTTTTCCGTGCCACCGGCCTTGGCATAGTGGTTAGAACACGCGACTACCATGTGGCAGATCGGGGGTTCGATTCCCGTCTCCAGTCATCTACATTTTCTTTCATTGCCGGCCCCCTCGATGTTGTTGACAGCGACGTCGCAGTATAAGTGTCGAGATAATCGGCATGTTTACTAAAAGCTTCTCAAACAGTGACGTTCGCATTCGTCGATAAACAAGTAGGTGCCGTTAGTTGTGAATCTAAAAATAGAAAGCGTGTTAATTCACAACAACGGTAGAAGCTTTCAAATACCTTATTCATGGGGTGTTAAGGGAAATAAAGTTTTTTTTAAGTTTTTGTTTTCTTCTTGTTATCCTAATAGTTGTTTCCGATGTAAGTAGAGTGGCTCATTAGTATACCGCGCTCGATCCTAGTTTCTTGGGGCTGCCAAAGCCACTAATAGATCATTTGTGTTGAGCTTCAGTAACTTCTGTTGCCTACTCCCTAAGGCGCATTGGTGATAGCATTTGATGGCATGCTACCACCGATGCGATGCTCAATATAGCTCCTTATCACATTTGATACCACTGAACGGATGTTAAGTGACATTGTCGGGGAATACGTGATCTGTCGGACATTGTGAGTTGCTTGGGGACCTCCAAGAGACTTCCAGAAAACTCAGATTAAAAATTCCCATGTTTACCTACTCTCATCATATTATATAATATGATTAATTCTTTGATACGGAAGAACATTTTGTACTGTAAGACATTTGCTGAGAGGCTAAAAGCAAAACCTTTACATTTGACTTTTTAAAAATATCAGTGAGCTATACATCAATCCTTTTTCTTTTTGTTTTGAAGTTCTCCCAGCGCGAAACTGTATTATCAGAAATTCAGTTAAAAAACTAGTTTTCCCTTTGTTTTTCATAAATGAGATTTGAGAGAAATATTGGCAATCATCGACAATTTAATCACTCACTTTTGGGGCTGTTCGTTTCATACATCACGTATCCTTTTAGATTTAGATGGGCTGAGCTTCGTCAGTCGGGATAAGATCATATTACAAAATCACAAGCTACATATTTTATTCTCCAAAATAGTCGGCATCTTGTTCTCGTCTACTAAGATAAAGAAAACGCTTTCTGCCTTTTAATTCACTAAGATAAAATATTCCATTTTTATTGTGCCTTATCCTATGCAATGATGTTTGTTTTGCTCTGTGTATAAGTCAAAAAATTCTGAATATCTTCAAAGGTATACGAATATGAATGATTTTACTTTTATTTCTTTCATTTGCCACATGGAACATTTGATAAGGGTAATACTTATGTAAAAATACAAAACATAAAGAAGCATATAAGAGTCCTTAACAGTCTGTTTGCGAAACGGGATAATTCGTTGTATTCCAAGGAATTATACATGTGTAGATGTTGGCGAATATTTTTGATAATGGATAACAAAGTTGAAATTAATTTGTTTGTACAATGTTTTCTGTTTTTTTTTTTGTTATTCGCAGAAACATATAAGATATGGAAGTTGATGTATACATACATATAAAAGTGTTTGTATGTGTATAAATGATGTTTGCCTAAATTAGATGTTTGTATCCTCGATTGTAGGAATATGTTGGTACACACATACATATATAACCAAGATCATTAGTTGACTTATGCTTTTAAAACCTAATTTGTCTATAAAGTAAAATTAAATTCGGTGAGACTATTTGTGTGTCTGTGTCTACTAAATAAATTTTAAATTGGCAATATGCTGAAAATATTGTTAACAATTCCAGATGTATGATATGTACTACATCACATAACTCAGTTGTGATAACAAATGGCAATCTCTGGAACTTTACTCATTCAAATATACTCTAATTCTGTTTTATGTTTAAGCAACTTTTTTACCTGTTTATTTCCGTTGCTAAGTATTGCCAAAATTAATGTTTTTTTTTCTAAATGATCAGATTATAAAGGCTATAATATATGTTATACTATATTAATTCGTAACGCGCTTTTTTAAAGTACAATAATTAAACAAAACTTAATTTCCCTTTACACCCCATGAATGAGGTATGGGATAGCTTCTCGCGTTGTTTTGAATAAACACGCTTTTAATTGTTAGATTCACAACTAACGGCATCTACTTGTTAATTGACAACTGCGAACGTCAATGTTAGAGAAGCTCTTACTAGACTTGCCGATTGACAAGGAAGTTGTATCTAATTGATTTTAAATACCCACTTTAGTGATTGCTTAGCAACGCCAGGACAGACTGCAGTAACATTATATACTATTTAATTATTTAGTTTTTGTCCACCCTTTTTTTAAACTTACAGATTTTACTTATATATTTAAATTTACTTATATCTCAAACAGTAGCTGCGCTGCTCGTATGTATGTAATTGTGTAGTATCTCATCCGTTCTTTTAGTTAATTCTTAATTCAGTCAGGATATAACAAAAACGTGTATCCTGCTGTTATTTTTCTTATTTTGTTTTTTTTTTTTGGTTTACTTTCATTACATAAGCGAATTTAAATTTAACAAAAAGGAAGTATAATTTTCAAAAGAACTTTCACAGATAATTTTTTTTGCCGTATTTGTATAGGGGCGCCAGCCAGAGTTTCTGTTTCCTTGTCAAGTTTCACAATCTTTGCAAATGAACAAATACATACCTGTTATGCATAATAATTCATTATTTTATTATAAGTTTATTTTTATCATATTCTTGTGTCTGATTCGTTGAGGGTAACAACGAAGAATTATTCATAAAAACCCGTAATATTTTTCTCTGGCCTTTCTTTGTCTCTTGTTATTCAGCAGCGAGGTTTTTGTGTATAAAAATAACAGTAATTGCAAAAAGCAAAATTTTAAAAATTTTGTAAGAGGGAAACAAATGGTTTATGGAACATCAAATTAATTTTTAAACTATTTAGACATGTCTGGAAAGCAAATTTGAAATTTGTTTGAAGTGAATCTTATTAAAATTAAATAATATATTAAAGGGAAATACAAAAAAAAAAAAAAAAAAAAAAACTTTTAAAATAGACTTTAACATTATGTGATGTATATTAGAAGGATTGTTTTACAAGCTGTGGCGATTAAGCCCTATGTATCCTCCAATTAACAAATTTGCCTATAGGAATTAATAAATACCTACATGCATATTTAACAAATTATCTCGCTTCTGTTAATAAAGTGGAATGTATAGAGAAGTAAATCCGATTCTTCACATATTAAAATAATCCACAACATATGAATATGTTTTTCATTGTTCGGTTTGAGATCTATTTTCTATTATCGCTAATAGAATTTGTTTTACAAGAGTTGTGTGAAATGTATTATGTTGACAGCTGGCAGGGCAGATAGCTATTTCGATGATTGCCAAGTCATCATCATCATCAGTACCCATTTGCTGTGACTTCTCCAATCTCCACAACGCTATATAAAATACTCAACAGAAGATTTTTTTTTGTAATTGTAAAAATGTATACACATTTACATACATTTCTTAAACATTGAAGAGGTCATGCACTACTGTAAAGTTGACCAACAATTAGAATAGTCGGTGATGTTAGTGGGATAACTTTATAATGACCATGATTTAAGTCTATGCACCTGGAATGTCTGAACTCTCTACATAGATCGTGCTATTATCCAATCGGCGGATGTTCTCGACAAATACAAGGCTGACACTACCGCCACACAGGAAATCCGATAAACAGAACGAGGAAGCACATGACGAAAGAAGTATGACATCTTTGAAAGACACGAAATTGGATGTGGATTCAAAGTCGAAAAGTGACTTCGACATATGAACTTTGCAACAAGGCCCAATATATTTACACCACGCAGATTTGTGTACAGGACCCGACGGAAGACAAAAATGAGGACAAGATGAGTTTTGGGAGAAAATTTATGACCCTTGCCTTGCCCATGACAATAAAATTGTTCTTGGAGATTTTAAAGCTAAAATAGGAAGTAAAGATGATCTTGTTTCAGCAGTCGGAAAAGTTCAAAAACAACATCTCCGATAACGGGTTCAAATTGATTAGCATCGCGTCGGCAAGAAACATGGCAGTGAGTGGAACCAGATTCCCGCATAAAGATATCCACAAGGCAACCTTGATATCCCCTGATCAAAATACAAGAAACCAGATTGATCACGTGGTAATTGACGAAAGGCATGTATCAAACGTTATGGATGTGCTTGTGATGCGCGGTGCAAATATTGACTGGGATCACCACCTAGTTGCAGCCAAGATACTCACGCCATTACTTAAACTTATTTTCCCTTTACACCCCATGAATGAGGTATGGGATGCTGCTCGCGTTGTGAAATTACACGGTTTCTGTTTTAGAATCACAACAAATGGCACCTTTTTGTATATCGACGAATGCGAACCTCATTGTTTGAGAAGCTTTTTACTAGAAATGTCGATTATTTTGACACTTATACTGCGAAGTTGCTGTCGACAACATCGAGGTGGCCAGCAAAGAAAGAAAAATGTAGATGACTGGAGCCGGGAATCAAACCACGGAATCGCGTGTTCTAACCACTATGCCACGTCCGGTCCCACGCTCTCCATTAAGCAGCGCTAAAAACGCTCATAACCAAATGCAAAGGAAGCTAGACATCACAAAGCTGCATACCACCGAAAAAGTCTATGGCTACTCCGACCAACTCTCTCCACTAATTTAAACAAACATCCCGCATATTGCAAATTCTATGAGCACTGCCGAGGGACCGGCAATGAAAGAAAAATGTAGATGACTGTAGTCGGGAATCGAACCACTGATCTCCCGCATGGTAGTCACGTGTTCTAACCACTATGCCAGTGCCGTGCAATAAAGTCATTAGTAATAAAGCCATATGACCTTATTTCCCATTCGATATGCTCCCCGCATACGCCGTAATTAGTCCCGCTACTCTGTCACTCTTCAGCACGCCCACCGCCGCATACGCCGTAGTTTGTTTCGTTTCGTAATTGTTCTCGCTACTCTCTGTCTCTCTGTGCAGCGAGAGACGAATGTAGTTAGTCTTGTTGAGCACTTAGTTTCGATACTTTTTCTCTCTCTCTCTCCCTGTAATGCGTGACGAACGCGGTGGGGAGCACGCCTATTCAGGCGGTAAAAGCGTCTATGGAAGAAAAGTGAGGGCCAGGATATTAAAAACTACAGGGATAGAGGTAAAGCCCGAAAGTTCTACAAGAAGCAATTGTTTTTAAACGGGGATCCCCACATCTTAGAAAGGAGATGGAAATCTGGTCACGGACACGCAGAGTGTGCTGAAAACCTGAAGGCAACTCTTTAGTAGCCTGCTCGTTTCCGTAGAAAGCATAAGTAACGAACCAATTACAGACGACGAAGTAGATAGTATGGCAAATGCACTGCTTAAACACAAAATAGTTGCCGAAGCTTTTTAAGGTCTGAGTGTTCTCTGTCCTGTGCTTCAGAAAGGCTATTCAAGTGTGTCTGCCAACTATCGCGGGATCAGCCTTTTACCCATCGCATACAAGGTCCTGTCTTGTGTGTTATATGAAATACTAAAACCGATGACTTTGCGACTTTGATAGGAAATAGTCTGACAGAGTGACAGAGATTTTTTACCAAGCTAGATCTTATACACAACGATAGTCTGTCATACGATCTATTTAACATCTTAATGGAGATGATCATGCGGCAGGCTGCAGTAAACATGACTGGTACCATCTATATGTAAAAAAAATGAATTGCTGTGCGTTTGTCTTGCTAGAACTCAAAAACGGCTTGAACGATTTCCAAAATATTTACAAAACCCGAGGCGTGGCCCTTTCTATTGGATCCAATTTTTAAAAACGCAACATGTGGAGGACTGTATCACCAATCGCTTTGTAATCAATTGTGTGGATGCATTTGGCAATAAAATTCGTGACCCAACAAATATAGGCTGGATCGGATCAGTGGGCGTGGCTTACATCTTGAACTTTGAAACGTCTGTATACGTCTGTTGGTATATATGTTCATCGTACAGATAGAATTACAGCCAGGGTGGAAGTGGGCGGTGCCACGCCCCATTTTAAAAAATCGTTCAGACAGCTTTTCGAACAGACTGATGGACCTGTTGACCTGTAGATAGTCCCTGGTTATACTTGATTGTGATGGGGTAAAGGGGCGTGGCACCGGTCATACAACTTGAAAATTAAAAGGGCTAAACTTCATGAACTATCCGAGGTATGAAGATGCGATTTGGTTTATAAGTTTTTGGTGCAGTATGAATTACAGCCAGAGTGAAAGTGGGCTGTGCCACGCACCTTTTAAAATAAGCAGTTATAACTGCCATAGTAATAGTTTGATCTTCATCAAATTTTCACAATATGTTGCAGTTCGCCCAGGAGCTGCCCGCCCACTTCAATATTTGACTTTTAAACTGTATGAAACAATTGTCCGTACACCAGGAAGTTGAGGACATAAAAAGCACGATGGGCGGCGCAGGAGGTGGCGACCAAACCTTCGTTGAATGGATCAGGTGAAAGATGTGTTATCTAAACTTGGTGCGGCGAACTTTATACGGAGCGCTATAGACCGGAATTCTTTTTTACATGCTTCTGAATGGATGAATTTCTATTGCTGCCAAAAAATAGAATAAATAGAAACAGAATAATTTTGACTTTACCGATTATCACTAAATGGTCAATTCATCAAATTACCAATGATACTTACAGTATTGCCATGCACATAAACATTTACTGTGTATCCAAAAAAAACATCTTAATTTGGTCATGCCTTCTAATTGATGGTCGGTCACATTATATTAACAACCTATAAATATGATTGAATCTTTTCTACGCAGTAAAAGCTCATAAATTAGTCACGCATTGATGGAATAATAGCTCATAATATAAACACCCATTGATGTTTCGCATAGGATAACAAAAACAATAGAGAGACTCACGACTGTCTTAAATAATACAAGTGGTATTTTTTATTTCGATTAATAATGTGTTTTTTTATATCTAAAGTTTACTTTTATGTGTGTGCTATGAATTTTATAGCTTGTGACGCATTTGTGTATATTTTACAACATGCCTTTGGAAGACTTAGGAAAAAATTTTCATAATTGTGATACAAAGTTCTAGGTATCGATGCTATGCAAACATTTCGCAAGAAATACAGATAAATTAGATTTGGCCCGGTATATCTATGACTATAAATAGGTTTGTAAATATGAACTTTATTTGTGGGCTTATATAGTTATATGTTATCCTTGTAAACGACGACTCATTGTTATATTTTTGTAATTTTTTGAAAAAATCGAACGAATAAAAGGATACGAGTTGGATCCCCAGCAAAATTCGTTGCAGGACTTTGTTATATGATGTAGCCTTGACCCTCTGTCGCTGGATATCTGATATGTTGGATAACTCGAGTAAACCTTCACTGATTCTTATGAAAACTAACCATTGTAAATATTTTCCAAAATGAAGTTATGGGATTACAAATTGGCGGAAAAGTACCACCCCTGCTCTTCTCTTCTGGTACCACCCATGCGAAGTAACCTATTTTGGAAAAATTTGTTTTTCTGCCATTACTAACTATTAAGCGGTTGAGACATCAAAGACCCTAGAAATTTTCTTCAAAAACATTTTCAATATTTTATTTTGCTCTTTTGGACTGGACTTTTCCCTTTATGTTACAAAAAATTTTGACAGGTATAAAGGTTCTTACTTTTAAGGAACATTGGACCCTCAAATTGAATTTTGTTTGCATATCCACACATAAATACAACAGCCTTCTTTTTCTATATGTATAACTCCAAATTTACAAAGTACAAAAATCTTCCTGAACTGGAGTATTGCTGTCGCTAAGCAATTGTCGATATTTACGCTAAACGTCGTTATTTTGCCGTATAAATACTATTTCCCATTAAACTGCTAAAAATTGGCTATATCTCATGGCAAAGAAAAACTCAATTATTTTTCCATTTGAATAGTACAACTTTACATCGTTTAGTCTCAAATTGCACATCCCCATTGGCATACAGTTCCGGAAACTGTATTGGTTGCCATAAATAATTTCTGTGTCATTTTTTATTAAACAAAGCTTTGAAAAAAGTCAGCAAGCAATACGTCCTTTTAAATATATGATATAAATGTTTAGTTGAACAGAAGAGACATTATTCCTTATCCCCCTCACCCTTGTCAGCGTTTGTATGTCATAATTTCCAGCTAGCATTTAACTCCCCCACCCATTCGAAAATTTTCTCATTAATCATTTGCCATCATTAATCAGTGTATGCATTTAAAATATCATAAGAAAATTATACCGGAGAAAATTATATTGACATACCACAGCCTCATTCAGGCACCCACAACAACACACACCCACACACATATTTACCCTGGAGCAAACTCTATGGAGTTTATCAATGTCCCTAATGCAACAGAGTACTCACGAGTAACCAATATAGAACGAGCAAAGATATATAATTTTTCATTATAATTTAAGAGTAAAGAAACCTAAGGCTAAGGAATGTGCGAAGAATCGTCCATTCGTGATACCTACAAGTACTTTATCTCTTCGCCAGAAACACCACCGCCAAACGACCTGTCCTGGACCAACGTCCTTCGTTTGTCCGTCTCTGTTTTGTTCTGCAAAAACCACAGTGGAAACTATTGCCTCAAAGTTTAGTTGCAGAAAACATGACAGCTAAGACAGGACACAATTGTGGGGGGGGAGGCCATAAATTAATATAAAAAATTCCTCACGCTCAACCAATAAAAGACCACTTAAAATAAATCAAGCAAAAAGATGAAAAAATAACCACGATGGAACAGACAGAAGACAAAAGCGATGATAATAAAGCGATAGGAAATATGAAATCAGAATATTTTCTTTGCTAGATTGAAAATGAAATATTTATATGAAAAAATAAAAGGAAAAAGCGAAGAAATCGTAAGAATCCGCAAAAGAAATGCACTGAAATTCAAATTCAATTTAAAGAGCAAACGGCGAAACGGATTGTAAGGAAACAAACTAATAAATATGGCTTGAGGATATAAATGTAAAAATATTTATTTGATAGATTTAAAGAGCTTAAGATGTTTGTTGATGTGGAAACTTAAATTAAAGATGAATTGATTGGATTTAACACAATGATAATAGGAATATAACAATCTATAAGATTCTTCGGTACCAAGGCTTTTAAAGTGCAAAATCTTAAGTCTCGTTTCAACCAGTGGATGACACTACACCGGTGGCAAACACGTGGGAACATATACCAAATAGATGTAAAAATTACCACAACTGGTGTCGATATTGCATCAACAACGTTTGTGCTCAAATTGACAACGAGCGTTGTCATTTTCAAACCGCGTTCTTGGCGTCATTTTTATAACATTCGTAACCATTTTGAGGGCATTTGTTGTCAAGTTTACAACATTCGTGGACAAGTTGACAATGCGTCCGTATCGTTTTGATAACATTATTGGTAAAGTTAAGAACTCTTTGATGTCATATTGACAATATATTTGTTGTCAAGTTGACAACACCATTTAAATCGCATCCCTGTCATTTGCGATCGAGTTAATATTCATAGGTGTCATCTAAGCTGAAATTGGCAACATGTTGGTGTCTTTTACTTACTTACTTACTTACTTACTTAGCTGGTACTTCTATGCAATCCCAGTGGATTATATACCGCACGTAGAAAAATATTATAAGCGCCTCGATCTTCTGCGCTTCTTCTCCAGTTAGTCACACCGAGTTCTGTAAGGTTCTCAGTAACCTGGTCTTTCCAACGGAGTTTTGGTCGCCCTCTTCTGCGCCGTCCATCGAGTTCATTGTCGGAGACTTTTCGAGCTGGAGCATTTTCATCCATGCGTACAACATGACCTAGCCAGCGCAGCCGTTGCACCTTAATGCGTTTGACCACGTCAATGTCAGTGTACAGCTCGTACAGCTCATGATTCATACGACGCCGATACTCTCCGTTAACGATGATGGGCCCATATATTTTACGGAGTATTTTTCTCTCGAATACCGCCAGAACCGATTCATCCGCTTGTGTCATAACCCAGGATTCTGAGCCATACATTAAGACAGGTAGAACCAGTATCTGGTATAGCTGGAGTTTTGTTCGTCGAGAGAGGGCTCTGTCATTGAATCGCTTGCTTAGTCCGTAGTAGCATTTATTTGCAAGCAGGATTCTTCTCCGGATTTCTAGGCTGACATTATTTGCTTTATTGATGGCGGATCCTAGGTAGACAAAGTTATCTACCACCTCGAAATTATAGTTGTCAACGTTCACGCAGTTTCCCAAACGAGTAGATTCTTTGTTCGTTGAAACTAATAACTTCGTTTTGTCCTCGTTCACCGTTAGGCCCATTTTCGCTGATTCCTTCTGTATACCTGAGAAGGCTGCAGTCACATCCCGCAGTTTTCGACCGATGATGTCTACGTCATCAGCGTACGCGAGTAGCATGTGGCTTTTGTTGAATATAGTGCCACTCGTGTTTACTGCAGCTTTTCTCATTATCATCTCCATCACAATGTTGAAGAGATCGCACGATAGGCCGTCGCCTTGTTTTAGGCCTCGTCTGGTATAGAATGGCTCCGTAAGGTCCTTGCCAATCTTTACTGAAGACTTCGTGTCAGTCAGCGTCATTCCGCAAAGACGTATCAGCTTCGCTGGAATACCAAACTCAGCAGCTTTATAGTCGACAAAAAGATGGTACGTGTCGATCTGTTTCTCTTGGGTCTTTTCCAGGATTTGCCGAAGTGTGAAAATCTGGTCAGTTGTTGATTTTCCGGGTCTAAAGCCACACTGATAAGGCCCGATCAGGTTGGATAACACTGGCTTTAGTCTTTCACATAGCACACTCGACAGGACCTTATATGCGATGGGTAGAAGGCTGATCCCGCGGTAGTTGGAGCACACACTTGGATCACCTTTTTTCAGCACAGGACATAATACGCTTACATTCCAATCGTCGGGCATGCACTCTTTAAGCCAAACCGTGCGCAGGAGCTGGTGCATGCACGTTATCAGCTCCTCGCCACCGGACTTGAAGAGCTCTGCGGGCAGACCGTCGGCACCGGCTGCTTTGTTGTTTTTCAGCCGCGATATTGCTCTTCTTACCTCGGCTTGACTTGGTGGTGGGCAATCTAAGCCGTCGTCGACAATTGGCGTGATAACTTCACGTGCGCTGCCTTCTGGAACCAGCAGTTGCTGGAAGTGTTCTCTCCATATGTGCAGCACACTCTGCGTATCCGTGACCAGATTTCCATCACTGTCCTTACAGGTGGGGAGGCCATTACCGTATCCATTTGTTCTTATTTTCTGGTAAAATTTTCGGGCCTCACCTCTATCCCTGTATCGCTCTATATCCTCGTTCTCCCGTTCCTTCATCTGACGTTTTTTTCGCCTAAATAGCTGTCTCGCCCGTTTTGCTTTCTCCTTATGCCGTTCCCTAACAGCACGGGTTGCAATTGGCTGTAGCGTTGCCCTATAAGCAGCATCCAGTTCCTCAGACGCTATGCGACATTCTTCATCGTACCAGGATTCGTCTGAGCTCCGCTTTTCATATCCTAGCACGGTTGTTGCGGCGGTTGCCATGGAATGCGCAATATGCTGCCACTGTGTATCGGGAACGTCAGAAGTAGAGGCGTTGTGTCGTAAAAGTTGGGAGAGCTGGTTGGAGTAGGCAGTAGCTATCTCTGGGGTTTGCAGCTTCGCGATGTCCAGCTTTCTTTGTGTTTGGTTACGTGCGTTTTTCGCTCTGCTCAATCTTGTGCGCACCTTGGCTGCAACCAGGTAATGATCCGAGCCAATATTAGCACCACGAATCACACGCACGTCCATGACACTAGATGCATGTCTGCCATCGATTACTACATGATCAATTTGATTTTTGGTGTTTTGATCGGGGGATAGCCAAGTTGCCTTGTGGATATCTTTGTGCTGGAATCTGGTTCCACTCACTACCATGTTCCTTCCCGCTGCGAAGCTAACCAGCCTAAACCCGTTGTCTGACGTGTCGGTATGCAGGCTGAATTTGCCGATCGATGGACCAAGAACATCTTCCCTTCCTACTTTTGCATTAAAGTCTCCTAGAACAATTTTAATGTCGTGGCCAGGGCAGCGGTCGTATGTTTCCTCTAGGCGCTCGTAAAATGCATCTTTAATCTCATCGTCTTTATCTTCCGTCGGGGCGTGTACACAAATCAGCGTGATGTAAAAATATTTCGCCCGGATGCGAACGGTGGCTATTCGGTCACTTACAGTGTTAAACCGCGAGACCAGGTGTCGAAGTCTCTTGCCGACTATGAAACCACATCCAAATTCGTGTCTTTCTGCATGGCAGCTGTAGAAGATGTCACAGTTCTTTCGTCGTGTGCATCCCTGTCCCGTCCATCTCATTTCCTGTATGGCGGTGATGTCAGCCTTGTATTTGTCGAGGACATCCGCCAGTTGGATAGAGGCACCATCTCTGTATAGAGTTCGGACATTCCAGGTGCATATCCTTAAATCATGGTCCTTATATCGTTTGCGGGGGTCGTCAACATTTGGGGGGGTTCTTGTTTTTTCTTTTCTTCGTGTTTTCATAATAAATTTTGTTTAAGGAGAGTGGCTTATTAGGCCACCGCTCCCGATCCTAGTTTCTTGGGGCTGCCAAGGCCACTAGGAGAGCCTGTGTTGAGCTTCAGTAACTTTTGTTACCTACTTCCTAAGACGCATCGGTGGTAGCATGCCGATTAGGTTACTCAACGTTTCGCCTTCTAACTCTAGCTAACTTCTAAGCGGTTGCTTTGAAGTCATTGCCCAGGGAATACTTGGTCTAGGACCGGAAGTAGTTAGCTGCTTGGACAGTGCCACAAAGGAATCGCTTCTGGTCACTCCCAAGTGAGTGACAATCAGTAGTTTTCAGCCTCTGGGCAAAGTCCCATTCCCCGGTGTCTTTTAACCCCGATTATTGTGGGTTTGTTACCTTTGGTGTCGATTTAATACCACTGGGAATTGATTCCACAACATATTGTTGTACCAAATCAATGTTAAAATTACCACAACTGATGTCGATAATGCATCAAGACCGTTTGTGCTCAAATTCACAACGAGTGGTGTCAATTTGACACCGAGTTCTTGGCGTCATTTTGATAACATTCCAAATCATTATGACTGCAGTGGACAAGTTGACAATGCGCCCGTGTCGTTTTGATAATTTTCTAGGTAAAGTTAAGAATTATTAATGCCATATTGACAACATTCGTTGTCAAGTTGACAACACCATTGAAAACGCATCTCTGTCATTCGCGATCGAGTTAATATTCATAGGTGTCATCTAAGCTGAAACAGACAACGTGTTGGTGTCATTTTAACCCCGATTATTGTGGGTTTGTTACCTTTGGTGTCGATTTAATACCGTTGGAAATTAATTTCACAACATAATGTTGTAAGTTTGGTACTACATTCTTATCAAATTGACACCATTCGGTAAACCAACAAGTCTATTCAAGACGGCATGGTGTTACATCAAAGCACACCATTCCTTCTTGAAGATAATGGGTTGTTAAAAAACTGACTATGCAAAATTCTTAATATCACCACATTCGTTATTAATATTGCAACGGCGTTTTTCCCTCATTAAACTAACCACACAGCCAAAGCTACAATCGATCTTTTGCGTTGCGATTTGACCCCCGTCTGCGGGTGGCACGAAATATAAGAGTTAAGCAAACCATCGCGAGTCCATTGAGGCCTAAAAACACAAAATCAAAACGGTGGATCGAGTAAGAAACTGTTAAGCTTGTCTGGGAAATCTTTTCAACCTGTCTCCTATATTCCAATATACTGTTACTTTAACAATTGCAAACAATCGCTTAAATTGTGAATTTCTTCACTGACAGATCAATGCAAAAATCTGGTGCTGCTTGGCTGATACTGTCGTCAACGCTTTAACCAGAAATCATCATTGATTCTTTCCTCTCAGCCACAATAAAGGCAATCAACCGATTTGTCTGTTACCTATCATCATAAAATTTCCATTTTGTCCACCTTATTCTTTATTCCCTTTTTCTCTCACTCTTTTGTTTCTTGCATCCAACTTCATACAAACATCTAGGGATATGTTCCACATTTTGTTCTGTTTTTTTTTTTATTTCGAAAATCTGTCCGTAGACTTATGTTACCTACATTGATTCGTTCAGATGTCCGCAGATTTACATCGATTGTCATTTAAGCCATCTGAACTTTCTACGCGACATTCGTTCATCAATTTCCAGCTTTTTTTAGTTTTTTGTTTCGTAGCGAATTCCTTTCCTCGTTCCTGGCTGAGGAGGTAGATTCCAGAATGTCAGCCATTTGTTCTTTATTCCTTGCGCCAGCTCTTTCTCTAGAAATTGTGGTCACAAAGAAAAGAGGAAATGCAAAAGATAAAACAAAAAGTTTGCAGATGATGTATGTCACTCATAAAGTATTTGCTGCTGCTGATGTTACCATTCGTAGCTATTGTTGTTGCTGGCTTATATAACGACACATTGATTGGAACGGATAACAGACAATTAGTCAAAACCACCATCATCCATTATGGATGAATAGTTGGGATGTATGGATGGATGGATGGAAAGATGATACATTGTTGGCGTAGTGCCCATTAAAGTTCTAGATATGGACAATTATAGTTTTCAACGAGTTGTGCTTCAACCAATATAATAAAAAAACCAAAGGCCATTTTATGCATTAATGAAAAATCGATAGTGGTTAAGAAAGACTGAAGTTTGTAGGCAATACAAGTGGGTAAGGCTAGTAATGTAATAGAAAAGTTAAAGGACATCGATATCAAATGAAAAATATAAGTGCATTGATGTAAATAGTAGTTAATAAATTCAAAATAATGATAAAAGTAAAATTTAGCGAAATGTTGTCACTTTTGTATGACAACATGTCAACAATGTGAAATTTCCGAAAATATTGCAAGGACATTAAAAATGCACAAATTTCCAGGATACACATGAAGTGAAGACCGTCTGACTATTGGCTGGCTATATAAAAAGTCATTTTAATACCATATATGATAGGAATGCAATGCCGAAAGAGAAAATGGTTTCTCTGAGTATTATTGCGTTTGCTGGGAATTCTAAATATTGTCATAGCCTGTGTTACGCACTGGAAGAGTGCGGGAAGAAAAACACAACCTCTTCTACTGAAGGTTCTTAGGGAACTCAATTTATTTTAATATGGTTTCTTACAACTAAACATTCTACATTCTAATCTAACCTAAAGTAAACAAAATACATACATTATTTATTACCTGATTGAAAACGTCAAATAATTTGCCTTTTGAGGTTTCCTGAAACGAACTTAGTGTTACAAAACTGAGCCGGAAATATTGACTCGGAATTGCAATATTTCGCCCAGTAATTGTTCACCGAAAGAATGGAAAATAAACGAAAGAAAACACCAGAATTAGAAAGTTGAAATGAACAATGTTTTCTCCTTTTATTGTAGAAATTGAACAATTACAAAGGATATGGTAGGAACAATATCTTACGTTGTCGGTTGAAGGCTCAAATAACAAGTGAAGTTAAGGTTTTGTAAGAATAGAAAATTTCCCTGCGAAAGCATAGATGACATCGAGTAGACATATTTCGAACTAGAAAGCAGCTCTAACACAGCGAAAGCTTTGCTAGAGTGTGATACGTATGTATTTGCGCGTCTTAAAGCGGAGGATTAGTATATATCCTTAGGTAAAGGATTCAGGGTTGCCATCTGAGGGCAAAAAATGAAAGAAATAGGATTTTGACCTGAACATTACCGCCCGCCTTGCAGTGTCGCTGCAATGAAAATTCGGAAGAGATGTCATTTATACCTTCTCAGAGAAAGGTTAGGAAAATACGAAATTTACATTAATGTTTTAAGTAACAAAAAATGAATGAACAATAATAATAATAGCTGAAAAAGAAAGTGTGTGTTTTCGTTCATTAAAAAGTGCAGAAAATGGATTTGAATTCATTTGTAATTTATTTCAGACGTATAAAGAAACTAATATTGGTAAATGACTAGAAACAGGGGGTAGAAGAAAGAGAACGACTTAATTTGCGGGTGAAAGTAGAACAAGCTTTGTAATTGGTCTTGTAATAGTGCCTCTTTGTGTAACTACATCCGCAACACGTACACGATTATCTTGACCCGTATAGCATTTCGAAATACGCCCTAGGCGCCATGAATTTGGTGGAAGATTTTCATCTCTTATAACAACGAGCGATCCTTCTTGTAGATTCTGTTCAGAAGTTTTCCATTTATTGCGTTTATTGAGCTCGCGCAAATACTCATTCTTCCACCGAGAACAAAAACTCTGGTGGATAACTTTCAATTTTCGCCATCTATGAAGCATAGAGGCTCTTAAATCTTGAACTGCGGGATCTACTGGAGTAAGAATAGGACTACCAATAAGGAAATGTCCGGGCGTCAAGGCAGACAAATCAGAAGGTTCTTGCGACATTGGAGACAAAGGGCGCGAATTTAGACACGCCTCAATGCGAGCCAACAATGTTGAAAACTCTTCAAATGTGAATTTTGATGAGCTAGTCATCTTGCGGAAGTGGGTCTTGAAACTTTTGACTCCTGCTTCCCATAGCCCACCCATATGAGGAGCGCCAGGGGGAATGAAGTGCCAAGATACGTTCTGATGAGCATAATTGGCGGTAAGAATCTCCTGTGAATTTCGAATAAATTCTCTAGCCAAAAGTCTCGATGCACCCACGAAAGTTGTTCCGTTGTCGGAATATAAATGTAACGGACAACCTCTGCGCGAAACGAACCGATGAAATGCAGCCATGAAAGTGGAGGTCGACAAATCGGAAGTTGCCTCTAAGTGGATAGCTTTTGTCGAGAAACACACGAACACGCAGACGTAGCCTTTCGTAATACGACAGGCTCGTCCGTTGTAGGTCTTAATGTCAAAAGGACCCGCGAAATCAAGGCCCGTGCGAGTAAAAGGACGTGAATATTCCGACCTTTCTGGAGGTAATGCAGCCATTAACTGTTTTTGACACCTTTTTCGGTATAAAATGCAGGGCTTACATTTGTTGATGGTAGCTTTTACCAAGTTTTTAACTTTTGGTATCCAATATTGGGATCGTATGACTCTAAGAACAAGTTGATTACCGCCATGTAAGGTAATCGAATGAACGAAATCTACCAAAAGCCTTGAAAATGGACAACTATAGGGAAGAATAATAGGGTGCCTTTCATTATAGGTAAGGCCCGGTGACGACTTCAATCGGCCACATGAACGAATTAATCCTTCAGAATCAATGAATGGATTAAGATTTAGGAGACAACTGGATGAAGAAATTGTACTCCTTGTGGATAATGCCCTGTACTCATTTGGATAGTTGACCTTTTGCGTCATTGAAATGAGACGATTTCTCACCATGGCTAATTCAGAACTAGCTAGGGTGGTCGACTCTCGAACAAAACTCGAACGATACCTCGGATGTGTACGATAGAAAAATCTGTACATATAGGCAAGTACCCGGAGTGCTCTAGGATAAGAGCTGAATCTCTCAAGAATATCATCAAAATTGGAAAAGTACGTAAAATGAACCTGGACAGACTTCTTTTCTAAGTCTGTGTCAAGCTCCGATGGAATATTACCGTTAGACCACGGTTCAGAAGTATGGCTAAGCCATTGCGGACCAGACCACCATAGGGTGTTGTTTACGATATCTTGAGGCATTAGCCCCCGACTTGCCAAATCAGCTGGATTATTTTCCGAAGTTACATGACGCCATTTGGATGGATCAACAATTTGGATAATGTTGGAAACTCTGTTCGCTACGAATGTCATCCAACAACAAGGAGGTTTGGATAACCACGAAAGCACAATAGTGGAGTCCGTCCAGCAGTACACGGAAAATGAAGAAATTTCAAGCCTTGGAAGTAGGCTATCAATCATGTCTGCCAAAAGAACCGCTCCACATAACTCTAATCTTGGTATGGACAATGTCTTTAAAGGAGCAACTTTCGTCCGTGAATACACCAAGTGAGTCGAAATAGAATTTCCGTTAGTAATCCGAACGTATAAAGCCGCTGCGTATGCTTTTTCCGACGCATCACAAAAGCCGTGGAATTGAACATTGCAACCTGGAGCGAAATCGATCCAGCGCGGAATACGAACTTTATTGATGAAGGAATAATTTGACTGGAACATTTTCCATTGCGATATTATGTCGGGAGTTAGAATGTCATCCCAGCCGATACCAGTTGCCCAGACCTTCTGCATCAGAATCTTTGCCAAGACAATACACGGGGAAAGCCACCCTGCAGGGTCGAATAACTTTGCAATTTGCGAAAGAATCGTTCTTTTCGTGTACTTGCAGATGTCTGGAAACGGTTTAGTAACGAAAAAGAAACAATCAGAACGAGCATTCCAACGAATACCTAGCATTTTTGTAGTGCTACTTTCTTCGAAATCAAGAAAATCTTCATGTAGCAAATGCTCTTGAGGAAGGTCAGACAATATTTTTTTTGAATTTGCTGTCCACTTTCGCAATGAAAAGCCAGCGGACTCAAGAGCGGATTTGAGCTCCAGTATAGCTTTTCGTGCATTTGAAATGGAATGTGCACCTGCAAGAGCGTCATCAACGTACATATAATTTCGAAGAATGTTACTCGCAATAGGAAAAATTGAAGCGACGTCATCAGCCAGCTTTAGCAGAACACGAATTGCCAAGTAAGGAGCACAATTAACTCCGAATGTAACCGTTTGAAGTTCGTAATCTTGGATGTTTTTATTGGGATGGTCACGGTGTAAGATCATCTGGAATGCAGTATGATCTGGATGAACTAAAATTTGCCGATACATCTTCTGGATGTCGGCATTGAAAACGAATTGAAAGAATCGCCACCTTAGAATCAGTAATGTTAAGTCGTTTTGTAATATTGGACCCGTATGCAAAATGTCATTAAGACTTAACCCATTGGAGGATGGAGACGAAGCATTGAACACAACGCGAACTTTAGTTGTGGTACTTTCCGGTTTGATAACCGCATGATGAGGCATGTAGTAATGCTGTGTATTTATTGACGTTATACGGGGTGAAACTTGCCGCATATGACCTAAGTGACCATATTCTTGAACAACTCGGTCATACTCCTCCTTGAAGCCAGGATTACGGAGTAGTCGAACTTCATTCCTCAGAAATTGCGCCATCGCACTCGATCTGGAATGACCGATTTGCAAGTTTTTCGGAAACCCTTCTTTAAATGGCAAGCATACTACATATCTGCCATCATCATTTCTTTTTGTGGTGGATACAAACAAGTCTTCACAGAATTTGTCGGATGGAGACATAAAGTTCTTCCTTGGAAGATTCTCCACCTCCCAAAAGCGTGAAATCTCTTTATCTAAGGAGATTTCGCAGAAGTTTGAAACTATATTTAATGAACTAGGTGAACAACTACCCACTGGACCCGTTAAAATCCGGCTCGAAGGACCAAATGAAAACGTCAAATAATTTGCCTTTTGAGGTTTCCTGAAACGAACTTAGTGTTACAAAACTGAGCCGGAAATATTGACTCGGAATTGCAATATTTCACCCAGTAATTGTTCACCGAAAGAATGGAAAATAAACGAAAGAAAACACCAGAATTAGAAAGTTGAAATGAACAATGTTTTCTCCTTTTATTGTAGAAATTGAACAATTACAAAGGATATGGTAGGAACAATATCTTACGTTGTCGGTTGAAGGCTCAAATAACAAGTGAAGTTAAGGTTTTGTAAGAATAGAAAATTTCCCTGCGAAAGCATAGATGACATCGAGTAGACATATTTCGAACTAGAAAGCAGCTCTAACACAGCGAAAGCTTTGCTAGAGTGTGATACGTATGTATTTGCGCGTCTTAAAGCGGAGGATTAGTATATATCCTTAGGTAAAGGATTCAGGGTTGCCATCTGAGGGCAAAAAATGAAAGAAATAGGATTTTGACCTGAACACTGATGTTGTTGTAATGTGTACACAAGCGTTGGTCCCTTTTCTTATCTATTTAAACATTCCCGAAACGATCGAGTAAAGTAGGTACACACTTTCTACGCACATTACAACAACAACATGGGAAAATACTCAATATTTGTTGATTGTGTGGAACAACAACAAGCAACAAAATCTATTAATATATATGATCTCTACATAACTGAACATTCTGCCGGCCTTAAAAGATCCTAATCTTTTAACAAACTCTTTATTTGATTTACTTTTGTTTCACTTACTCTACCCTACATAATACCAGGCATTACAACGGCGGCAGGTAGGTAAATGAATGATATGTTGACAGTCGTCTGGCAGAGTTGGAAATTCATGGATAGATGGCCGTAAATTAGGATCAAGAGATTTGTACACCAAAATCTTTGCATTTGAGTAATAAACCCATTAAAGAATTGGAAAAACACATTAAGCGTCAGTTTCTTTACAGTATGCTGCCTTAAGTTGTCTTCCTTTTTCACAGGTAGCGTCTCTAATGCATTCGCTTCATAATGTTCTCCGTCTAGAATGCGCACATGACAATCGACTTTGCTCCTTTGTAGAATTTTGACGCTTCTGTATGATGTCAATAATGATGACGATTGGAAATGACTCATCAATGTAAAATATGACAATATTCATTGTGACTCGAACGAGCTCCACAGAAGAAAACTCCAACGTTGAATTTATAGTCATCCTTCTATCCGCTGAGTTGACGATCGATTACATTAAACCAATTATTTTTCCATCACCCATAAACTGCTTGAAACATCTGCATCTCTGATCCTTTGAGCTTCTGCTAATATTTACCATTATGTCCAACGCTGTTTCCGTCAATTCCACCGTTGCTTCCCGGTTGAAGAAAATACCTATTTCTTTGTAAATAGCTTACATATAAAATCTTTTGCCGGACTTGTGTTGTAAGATATGACAACAATTATTATTTATTTTTTACATTGCAATTTTTTTTTTTTATTTGTTGGACTTAACATTGCCAAAAAAGTTCAAATTACTTTTTCATTTTATTTTGCTTTTGATTTTACATTTTTTTTATTTTGTTGTATGTTATTGTCCATACATGAATGATTTGATTCTTTATTTAAATCAACTATGGTAGGAAAAGGACAAACATTGCGGACTGACAAGTCTCCCCATTGCTGGTCCTTACTTCTACTTTTTATTAAAGCCATCCGAATTAATGATCTTTCGGATGACCCTCCCCCGCCTGCAGCTTTTTAGCGGAAGAGTCCTCATTTTAGGAGGAGGATATTTCTTAGTAAAACATTATTACTATGTTGAAAAACTGTTTCCTATGTTTAGTGTTGATTCAAATATAATATTTGTTCTTCTACCACAAATATCCGTAGCTATTTGGAAGCAATTTGTAAACTACTACAACTTACTCCATCTGGGAGATTTAAATTATGGCAGCACCACGTAATTTCATTAAATTAACATAATATTCTGCTACGTTGGTAACTTTTTTTTATATATATATATATATTCGATGGTGGACTGCATTGTATTGCAAGTCCGAAGGATTTACCAATTTTTCAGGCCTGCCTTTCAGGACGATAGGATTCCCGAAGGATTTACCAAACTAAGGCTATTTCTACCTATAAATAATTTGGCCTTCAAAGAACGATACCTCTGCTTAAGAAAATCAACAGCACTAACTGGTTTGGAAATGTCCGAGATTTTCGCAGAAGGTACTCAAACTTGTATCTTAATATACATCAGTTTCCTTTGCACTACTTAACACCACACCACACTTAATAAAACGTTAGTTGTATACATATACTGGAAAATATATCCATATACTCATCCATCATAACATCCAAAAACGTTGTGTTACATATCTGAAAGGATTTACCAATTTTTCAGGCCTGCCTTTACAAACTAAGGGATTCTTGAAGTTTACCAAACTAAGGCTATTTCTACCTATAAATAATTTGGTCTTCAAAGAACGGTACATATGTAAGAAAATCAATAGCCTAACCACCTTTGGACAATTGCTAGTTTTCTTAGATGTAACTCAAACTGGATCGCTAAATATGAATCCAGTACCCCATGTAATACAAACCAAGTTGATTTTTTTTTTCACCAAGTTTTTTGAATGCTAGGAGAAGTATATCGTGATATAAATCTAACTTGTGCTTCAATTTATAACGATTTTTTTCGTAATTTGTTTAATTTTTAATTTATACTTCCTAATAGCTATTTTTAGCGGAAATTGTGGGAAATTAAGAGTTCCATATATTGGAAAATTAGTTTCAACTGATTTAAATGAACACAAAACAAAAAGAATAATTTATAATTGGTCTTTTGCCATACGACTTTCAGGCGCGACCGACGAATTTGTACGATAAAGGAGTTCATCTTTCTCCCCTTGAAAAACACTAATGTCGTGGTGGGGGTACGAACTATTACAATTCCTCATCGTTTCCCACACCTTTTCGACTAAATTTGGTATGAATATAAGTCTAAGGTGACAATGGGAGGAGTTCCCCATCATTTGCATCAAACTTCTCCTCTTTAATGAAGAAATTGACACAAGAAAACACAACGCACATCTCTTCCAGCACAACACCGCTTTGAGCAACACAGCTCATGAAATTACATCACTTTTTTAAGATTATTTTATTTAAAAAATCACTTTATTAATTTATTTAAGAAGTTTGCGAACTCTCACAGGGGTCACCAAAATAGTTAACCATATATTATTAGAAGCTGCGCGAACTTTCACAGGGGTCACCAAATGATGAACCAAAAATTAACAGAAGTTTTTGTGAATTTTCACAGGGGTCACCAAATGATTAACCAAAAATTAACAGAAGTTTTTGTGAATTTTCACAGGGGTCACCAAATGATGAACCAAAAATTAACAGAAGTTTTTGTGAATATTCACAGGGGTCACCAAATGTTACGCACTGGAAGAGTGCGGGAAGTAAAACACAACCTCTTCTACTGAAGGTTCTTAGGGAACTCAATTTATTTTAATATGGTTTCTTACAACTAAACATTCTACATTCTAATCTAACCTAAAGTAAACAAAATACATACAATATTTATTACCTGATGTTGTTGTAATGTGTACACAAGCGTTGGTCCCTTTTCTTATCTATTTAAACATTCCCGAAACGATCGAGTAAAGTAGGTACACACTTTCTACGCACATTACAACAACAACATGGGAAAATACTCAATATTTGTTGATTGTGTGGAACAACAACAAGCAACAAAATCTATTAATATATATGATCTCTACATAACTGAACAGCCTGCGATAAAATTCCCCGTATTTAGCTGTCGTATGCAAATTTAATGGCATTGTCTGCCTACAATATTTGGTTTAATATCTAGTCCGTTGTTGATTTATTAACTCCATAGCTGGGGACAAGATGCCATTTCAACGGAATGGCGTTATGTGCTATATGGCGACCGCTACCATTGATGTGTTAAAATCCAGAATTTTTTCGACGTGATATCGATCTCGGATATGATTGAAGATCCTTAGCATCACGCTATAGCCTTATAAAAGCAGAATGTCTCTTTAATCAGAATATGATCATATGCTTTTTAAGGTTTGAAGTATAGGATATCAGAAATTATATGCAATAAACGTAACATCTAGGTTTAGAATATGTGGCTGTATATATTCGCCACTCAGGTTGAAGGTTTAAAAATCCTTAACACCACGCCGTTGCCTGAAAAGAGCAGAATGTCGCTATAAGCAGAATATATCATAATTTCTTTTCAGATCGAAGATATGTCGCAAAGTATACGCAATTTACATAATAAATAGTATTAATATATTTGGGTAGACTAGATCCACTCCGTGCGAAGATAAACGAAGATCCATTGTATCATCCTATAGCCTTTTGAGAGAATACTATTCCCTTGTGCGGGAAATATCCCGTATTTGTTTTGGATTAGAGATACATTTCAAAGTATATGCGGTACGTATGTATAGCATAAGTCGGTGCATAAATTGACCACTTAGTATGAAGGTAAACAAAGAGAATATTTATTGTATTCTTCCATTTGTAACGCTCATAAGGGGCAATGCCGGTCATCTCTGGAGAAGATAGCGAGAGATTCGATTGTAACCCTTATGTGGATTCCAGGATATAGGGATATTTATGGTAACCAAAGATCCAAACCCCTGGCAAGGACCGCTATAACCGCCAACTCGGGCTAAGATTATGGTCACATTGGTATTCCTCTTATATGGGGGAAACAGCTAATTGCGAGAAAACCGAATGTCACTGCTTAGGAAATATGGGTGGGAGAACCCACTTGCACAGTGACCAAGCATATTTGGCATACCATAGATATACGTTTTGCGCTAAACCTGTCTAGAGTTCATCCAGAGTAAGAATTTGAAACTTCCCTAAAACGATTTTTGTAGAAGCTGCAATGGCCAGGAAGAAGAGGACGCCACTGCGCATCTTCTATGTCAGTTCCCTGCTCTTAGTGCCTGAGATATGAAAAGTTTGTTTATTGGACATTTGTGGACTATATCAGTAGGCGATTTGCGGAACATCCATGTCTTCATCAGAGACTCGAGAGCGACGTTCGCCAAATATAGGGTGGTTAAATTTTAAGGGCCGATGTTGATTTGAAGTCCAACGGAGTCAAATTGGCGGCCAATTGGCATCGCCACAACGTGAGATAACACGGCCATTGAATTTGTCGCGCAAAGAAGCCATTGTTTCTTTAGCTGTGTGGCAAGTGGCACTTTCCTGTTGAAACCACATATCGTCCACATCCATATCTTCCAATTCGGGTCATAAAAAGTTCGTTATCATCTCACAAAAGCGATCACCATTCACAGAAACCGCACCAACAGTGACTGAGGTTAAAATGTGCCTCATCACTGAAGAAGATTTTCTTCGAAAATTTATTATCCACTGAGGCTTTAGTTCTTGAGTCAATTTCACCTTGTAAGCGTGCAACTTTGGATTTTCGGTAATGCCCGAGCGGAATATTGTGTCAGTTGTTATAAAACTGCTCTGGTCAAAATTTGAGCAAAATCGGACAACTTTAAGCCGTACCTTAAAGAGGTCAAAGGTCAAACCTATATATATGAAAATGAGTTTGTGTTTGTTTGCCTATTTTAGTACCGTACAGACTCGAAAACGGCTTGACCATTTTTTTAAATTTTCACATGCTGTTGTATGGTCGGAGGTGAAAACTTACATACTTGCAATTTTGACACATCAAGTAGGAGTGTTCCCGCCCATTGGGCGAAATTTTTGAAACCGCAATATCTAGAGGAATGTTTCTTCAATCGCCTTGAAAATGTATGTGGATGCATTTGGCAGCAAATTTCGTGATCCAACAAAAAATGGGCGGGATCGAATCAGTGGGCGTGGTATAAAACTTGTAATTTTAAAAGGCTGTATTTCAGGAACTATGGGATCTATAAATATGATATTACAGCCAACCGTTATAACAGCCACAACAATAGTTTGATCGTCCCAAAAATTTAACAGTAGTGTATATATATAACCAGGCTTTTTTTTGACCCGAGAATTCCCGGGACAAAAATCCCGGGAATCCCGGCCAGTTTTTTGTCCCGGAGGCCCGGGAATGCGACCAGGATTTCCCGGGATTTCATTACGCTTATTTAATGAGTCAACATCACAATGGTTTATAAGTTAAAATCCACCAGAACCATAAATTATTTAGAGTTAAAAATTTTTACCATAAAATTACCAATTGATGACTATTCTTGCACATCACTAACGTCTTCTGTCTCTCGATGTTTTGTATATCTTTCAAATATGGTTTCATATAAATTCAAAAATGGATTAGCAATACCATGTCAATGAGTTCATGCATTAAATCTAATTGTCGCGATTCCACCTTTAGCCATTTGGTCTGGGTGATGGTAACAGTTTCATCCCATTTCCGGTTTTGCTCCATAAAATAAATATTCGCCCCAGTTTCCACATTTCTTACGTTAGACATTTGGTCTGGGTGATGGTACCAATATGATATTAAAACACAGCGCCCAACTACTCACTAAAATAAATACACCGCCCATATTCACTATTCTACCTTCAACCATTTGGTCTGCGTTTGGTTAGGTTTTTCTATAAGGGCTAACAAATTTGAAACATCTCCTTATCCAGCTCTCTTATTTTATAAGAATCATTCCCATATGGATTTTTGCGATTCTATCTTAAGCCGTTGGTCTGGATGATGGTACAAGTTTTACCCCTTATGGGGCATTTTTTAGCATTAAGGAACAAATTTTGAAAAATGCCTTCGGATATGGATTTGTGCGATTATAGCTTTTGTCGTTTGGATTGGGTCCTTTTTACCCCTAAAAGGAGCTCCCCAATGCCTTAAAAGTACGAATTTCGAAAATCGCTTCGTGCACCTCTCTAAATCTATAAGGAGATTGATCATATACAGGTTTCACGATGATAGCTTGTCTAAGTATTAACAACTTTTCGTATAAACCATAACACGAAATATTTAGAATTATTTTTATGCTCCATTTCATATTTGTTTGTTAGTATTAAAATAAAAACTAATTTTTTTTATAGAAAAATCATTTTTTATTTATTTTTTTGTTTAGGACCGGGATTTCCCAGGATTCCGGGAAAATGAAATAGAAATCCCGATTTCCCGGGAAATGAAAAATGCTGGGAAATCAAAATTACTAATTGTATTACATAACGATGACTAATTTTTACCGTATATACAAATTTTTATGTTCAAAATGAAGTGATGTGTCCCATACCATATTCCTGTTGGCATATTTCTTTGATATAATCCAATATAAGTAATAGTTTAGTAGACTAACTTCCCATTGGTAATTATTACATATCTTCAGAAGTCCTATATCTTCTCACATGTGCTAACAAACAGCTCAATATTCTTTCGCTTAACATTTTATATTAGATACGATTACAATAGCAACAATATGTAATTCATTTAGTTTTTACTCTTATTAATATACAAAATTTCAGCTGCTGACACATTTTAGCCAATCTATTAGAATTTCTCCAAAATCACCCACTATTTCATATATTACAAGCTCTAAGATAAACCCAATTCCGGATATTCCCAAGCTGCGTTGAAAACTCAAGAAGGAAACACGACCATAGAATATCTAAACGGATTTTGCGTACGTGCGTAACTTAAATGCAAAAATTATTTGCATTTCACATAAAATATGGACGAAAAAGTGCTGCATATAAGTAATTTCTCTTCACCAACCATTTGATGACATAGTAATTTTTTTTTTGTATTTCTTAAAGTTATCCCACAATTCTAGCGTTGAGTTTTCCAAGAGCATCCTTAGGAAAAAGTTGTGGTTGCAACAACCGAAACACTACGTGACTTGGCGAGAGATATTTGCCAGCTAAGACAAAAATCGTTGCTGGTAAGAACACGAGAAAAAAAATAGTATAGAAGAAAGCTCAACCAAATAGAATCTATGTGAAATAAATGGGCGAAAGCGCGAAACCAAGCGCTGCCGCAAGCTTAAAGACAATAACGAAAATTTGTTGCATTTGCTTGTCTACGATAATTCTTAGCTGAACGTAACGAAAATATGTTGCATGTAATGACGACGATTGTCGCAGTAGCAGTGGCTGCAGCCACAGCAGCGGAAATAGCAGCAGCAACGAAATTGCTAATACACATTCGCTTGCATAAATGCAGTGATATATATATACATTAAGAAGGATACCACCGCCATTTAGGCATCATTGGCATGTACAGAATGTCGCCAAAGACTTGCTAGTGTCTTCCCACGGGTTTTTTTCCTCATAGCTTGCTCCTTCCTTCCTCAAAAGGCAACATTTCTCCCAAAAATTCCAAAGACGTTTTTGGTTTTGGGGTTCCACTATCTGCCGCGATAAATCATTTAGCAAATAGTACACAAACAAAACTAACAACAACAATAACAACAACAGCAACCATTAGAAATTCATTGCTACAACGCGAGCGAGTATGTGAGCATAGCAATGTCCTTGTTGCTGTTGCAACAGCTCTATACGCTAAGTCACGAAAACAACAAATCCTTTACAAAAGTCGCACACACAAATAGATGTGGGAAATAACCAAAGCCGTGGTGTGGGGGAAAGGGAGACGTAACTAACGAAACCAACAAATAGCATTTATAAATTATGAGGATTGCACAGTAAATTGAAATGTTACTGGTTTCCTTTCTTTTTACGTCCTTTATATTTTTTGTGTTCATTCGCTTACATTCTGTTATGGATATAGGAAAGTTCAATGGTCGCTTTCTGGTGCAGGTATGGGGAAATATTGTAAATAGCTGGGGAGAGTAAATTTAATTTTTTGATTTGATCAGCGGATATCAAATCATATCATGAAGTAATGGACAAAGTCATTATACAAATGTTACGGATTAGAGAAGAGACAACAATTGTATCATGTCCTTACCATTGACTTAACTTACTTTCCCTTAGTATCCTTTGAATGAAATATGCAACAGACTTTCACAATTGAGACCGTTAACTCGCTTCTAATTTTCGACTTACACTGAGGGATCTTCTTCTTGAAAAGCTTTATCTAGACATGACGATTGACTTGACTCCTCAGAAGTTTGATGTTGGCAACATCGAGGGTCTGCCGATCACAAAATGGACGTGTTTTTATATGATAGCCGGTGTTTTAACATTCATTCTCGAGTGTAATAACACATTAATACGGTATAGTCGAGCGAAATGTAATAACGATGCTTTTAAAGACATCCATAAGGTAGCAACGTATCACGATTTAATTAATATGAGACCAAAATCAATATGCGAATGCGGAAATTGTTCGCGAGCTATGGTCTTTGAAGTAACCCACTCCAGATTTATTAAAAAAAACTGCACATGTTCTCACTGTGCATTTCGACCTATGCATAACTATTGTTATTATTACACTATGACACAAAATGAAACTTTTTGAAAAACACCCGAACGTGACTATATAGGTTCGATAGTACAACCGGAGCTGAGTAAAACCCTAGCTCAGTTTGGCTGGATTGGCTACCAAATTTTTTTTTTGGCCCCCCAAACTTTTTGAAATCCCTTGGATACCTTGAAAAAAGGTGACATCAGTTGTTGGCCTACAGTTTCCACAGTTTTTAATCTAGCTCTTTCTCTTCTTAAGCAATATTGTAGCTAATAGTCCGCTTAAGAAATTGGTGTAAAAAAATTTCCCAATAAAATTAGACTTCCCTCGTTTATTTTCAAAAAAATTCGATAAAAATTTAAATTTTTTCACTTTTTTTAATATAAGTCGTAGGGAATCCAGATTTTTTGCATACTCTATTCAGTAAAATTGTAGTTTAGGTATTACCGAGTAACTTCTCTGAACAAACCCATGCAATCTGAACAAGTCTAGGGATATCAAATAGCACCCAAAATACACTATCTACTTTAAACATATCAGATTTTTACGAGTTTTGGGCCATTGTGCAATGTTTTTACTTGCTATCTTTACCAAAAACAAACTTATTGTATAACTGAACAACTTCTGTAAACAATTAATATGATCGAAATACTCCACCCCTTTAATTGTTCACAAAAAGCATTACGGTGTTTCTCATATTGCATTTTTTCGAATTTCGTTAAAAATATGTATTAATCGCGATGTTGGTCATCTAGCTTCACCTTACGTTTGTTTTTGCCAAAATTACGAATATATTGTAAAAATTTCGTATCGATAGTAAGACTTTAGGGTGTGCCGCAGTGAGGTAAAAATTCGAATTTGTTCTCAAATCAGTTTATTGCCGCTGAGTATTTTTCTTTTGTATACAGACTAAGGTGTAATAAGCCGTTCAATAGCTGAAGTGAAGACCTAGAATAGTATGTGTTTACTTTTACCATATCTCTTATAGAAGCCGAGATATTTGATGTAGAATTTGGGGTATTTTTGAAAAAAATTATTAAAAATTTTTAAATTGGATTTCGATGTAGATTATTATGGGCAATTATATATTTCAACTTTTTAAGGTTAATCAAGTTAAAATCTATATGCCCAAATAGAATATGTGTATATTACCAATATCTCTTTCAATTCTCGAGATATCAGGAGTTTAAAAAGCAAGCAATGACTACTGAACTATTGTTTTACCTGAATATATATTGTGTCTGCTTACTAATTTCACCAAAACCTTTAATATTCCATGGTCCTTTGAGAGGATTTTTGATTTTTATCATATATATATCCTTATTAGTAAGTAGACACAATGGTTATTCAGATGGAACAAAATTTTATTAGACATTGCTATGCCTACAGTAAAAAATGCGTTTTTAACGCCTGATATCTCGATAATTGGTAGAGATATTGATTATATATACATATTCTATTTGAGCATATAGATGTTAACTTGATTAACTTCAAAAGGTTGAAATATACAATTGCCAATAATAAACTACATCGAAATCCATTTTCAACATTTTTAATAATTTTTTCAAAAATACCCCAACTTCTACATTAAATATCTCGGCGTCTATAAGAGATATGGTAAAAGCAAACACATACTATTTTGAGTATTTACTTCAGCTATTGAACGGTTTATTAGTACTTAGTCTGTATACATAAGAAAAATACTGAGCTGAAATAAACTGATTTGAGAACAAATTTGAACTTTAACCTCATTGTGGCACACCCTAATGCCTATTTATCGATACCAAATTTTTCACAATATATTCGTAATTTTAACAAAAACAAATGTATGGTGAAGCTTGATGAGCAACATCGCAATTAATACATATTTTTAACAAAATTCGAAAAAATGCCATGTAAAGAACACCCTAATGGTCTTTGTGAACAATTAATGGGGTGGAGTATTCCGATCATATTGGTTGTTTACAGAAGTTGTTCAGTTACACAAGAAGTAAGTTATTGGTAAATATACCAAGCAAAAACTTTGCACAATGGCCCAAAACTCCTAAATAACTGATTTGTTTAAAGTAGGTAGTGTGTTTTGAGAGCCATTTAGTACCCCTAGACTTGTTCAGATTGCATGGATTTGTTCAGAGAAGTTTTTCGGTGTTACCTAAACTACAATTTCACTGAATAGAGTATGCAAAAAATCTGGACTCCCTACGACTTATATTCAAAATAGTGAAAAAATTTGAATTTTTTTCGAAGTTTTTTGAAAATAAACGAGGGATGTCTAATTTTTTTGGGAAATTTTATTACATCAATTTCTTAAGCGGACTATTAGCTACAACTTTGCTTAAGAAGAGAAAGAGCTAGATTAAACTCTGTACAAACTGTTGGCCAAAAACTGATGTCACCTTTTTTCAAGGGATCCAAGGGATTTCAAAAAGTTACGAGGGCCAAAAAAAAATTTTGGTAGTCAATCCAGCCAAACTGAGCTAGGGTTTTACTCAGCTCCGGTTGTACTATCGAACCTATATAGTCACGTTCGGGTGTTTTTTTCACTGTTGCACTGTGTTATTAGCCTTTAAAACAACTTGACACATATATATATTTATATCTTAGTGCCTAAGTCAGAGGCCGAAATGATTAGAGATTTCCATTCGCTTCGATCTTGTGCGCACCGCCTCCAGTCAGTCCTACCAAGCAGCGTCAGTGATTCCTCCACCTGGTTCTTCCCACGTAGTCGCGGTCTCCCTCTTTTGCGCCGTCCTTCGAGGTCTTGATAGAATACCTTTCGCGCTGGAGTTTCCTCATTCATTTTCACGACATGGCCTAGCCAGCGTTGCACTTTGATTCGCTGAACCACATCAATGTCGTGGTATAACTCGTACAGCTCATGGTTCATCCGAATCCTAAACTCGCCGTTTACGCAAATGGGTCCATATATTTTGCGGAGTATTGTTCTCTCAAACACTGCCAGATGAGCTGCATCTGCCTGTGTAAGCACCCAAGATTCGGAGGCATATAACAAGACCGGTAAAATTAGTACCTGGTACAGTTGGGCTTTGGTGGTTCGCGATAGGGTGGTGTTAATGAAGTGCTCGCGTAGTCCAAAGAAACACCTGTTGACGAGCACTATTCTTTGTTTTATTTCAAGGCTGACACTGTTGTTTTTGTTCATGGCGGATCCGAGGTAGATAAATTCATCCACTACCTCATAGCAATAGTATTCAACGTTCACGCTGCGTCCCCAACGGGTGGACACTTTGTTCGATGATACCATTAACTTCGTCTTGTCCTCATTCACTGCCAAACCCATTTTCGCTAACTCCCTTTCAACTGATGAGAAGACAGCTGTTACCTCTCGCATCGTTCGACCGATAATGTCGATATCATCGGCATATGCGAGCAGCATGTGGCTCTTATTAAATATGGTGCCAGACATGTTAACTGCTGTTTTTCCTAACACCTTCTCCATCACTATGTTGAACAGAATACAGGACAAACCATCACCCTGTCTAAGACCTCTCGTCGTATCGAATCGTGCAGATAGATCCTTGCCAATCCGAACACAGGGTTTGGTATTCGTAAGGGTACACCGGCAGAGACGAATTACATATCTTCACAGGAATGCCGAACTCAGACATGGCTTCGTATAGTCGATCCCTGATGGGACTATCGAAGGCAGCTTGTAATCGACAAAGAGGTGGTAAGTGTCGATTTGCTTCTCATGGGTTTTCTCCAGAATCTGCCGTAGAGTAAATATCTGATCCGTCGTGGATTTGCTTGGTCTAAAGCCGCACTGGTCCAATCAGGTTTTCCACAATTGGCTTTAGACGTTCACACAGTATGCTAGACAGGACCTTATACGCAATCGGTAAGAGGCTAATTCCACGGTAGTTTTTACACTCACTACGGTCACCTTTTTTATATATTGGACATAGCACACTGAGTTTCCAATCCTTTGGCATGTTTAAAACAAGCTCATCTCCACCCACCTTAAACAACTCAACTGGAAGACCATCAGCTACAGCGGCCTTGTTGTTCTTTAAACGGGATATGACAGTTGTTATCTCTGCTTGGCTTGGAGGTGGACACTTGATGTTACCATCTCGGATTGGTACACAGTCTTCATCAGCCGAGTTTTCAGACATCAATAGGCTGCAGAAGTGATCTTACCATATTCTCAATACGCTCTCGGAGTCAGTAACGAGATGACCATCCTTGTCTTTACAGGAGGGAAGACCTGTTCCATGTATCCTACTATTTATCTTTTGGTAGAATTTTCGGGCTTCATCTCTGTTCCTGTATTCCTCAATACACATATTATTCCGCTCCTTCAGATCTCGTTTTTTTCGCCTGAAGAGTCGAGTCGCCTCCCGCCTC
This sequence comes from Muscina levida, assembly GCA_964034835.1. Taxonomy (NCBI): domain Eukaryota; kingdom Metazoa; phylum Arthropoda; class Insecta; order Diptera; family Muscidae; genus Muscina; species Muscina levida. The sequence goes on along the minus strand of OZ035883.1, from coordinate 30,317,944 downwards.
TTCTCCCTGTACTTTTTATGAACAGCTCGCGTTGCCATTGGCTGCAGTTTGGCCCTGTATGCAGCGTCTTGTCCCTTGGTGGCATCGCGGCATTCGTCATCGTACCAGGCATTCTCGTTAAAGTGCTTCACATACTCCAGTACGAACCGCGCAGTTATTTCCATCGAGTGGGCAATCTATTGCCATTGCGCGCTATTATTTTCGGGAGTTGGAGCATCACGAAGTAGTTGAGTGAGTTGATCGAAATAGGCATTGGCTACCTCCGCGGTCTGCAGCTTAGCGATGTCCAGCTTTCTCTGTGCCTGGTTACGCAGGGTTTTCGCCCTGCTTAGCCTTCTACGCGCATTCACTGCAGTGAGGTGGTGATCCGAGTTGATGTTCGCACCTCTGATCAGTCGCACGTCTAAGACACTTGACGCGTGCCTTCCATCGATTCGTTTCTCGTTACTTGATCGGGAGATATCCACGTTGCTTTGTGAATGTTTTTATGGTCAAATCGTGTGTTGCTAATTGCAATGTTCCTTGCTGCAGAGAAATCAATCGGTCTGATTCCGTTTGGCAATGTGTCAGTATGCAGACTAAATTTTCCGACTGTTGGGCTAAAGACATTCTCCCGGCCTATTTTGGCATTAAAATCTCCCAGCACGATTTTAACATCATGGAGGACATTCTCCAGTTGAAAAGAGGCACCTGGTCGGTATAGAGTTCTAACATTCCAAGTGCATATTCTCAAAACATGGTCCTTAAAACATTTGCGGTGGTCGTCAACATTTTGGGGGGTTCTTTTTTTCATATTTCTCATTTTATTCCCTACCATTATACTGGTGGCTAGTGGCAAGCCCAGCCCACCAGGTATTGCATTTTATTCCTACTGCCAGTAAACATTTCAGCCGCTCTTTCTGAGACAGACGCTGACAAGGATGCCGCCCAATATGGTACCGAAAATCCACAATTGAATTATCCCTGCCACCCTAATACAAATGTTGTTAGTGGTATGTTGTTATCATCCTGAAAGCTGGCAAATACTTTCATGTCATACCAAACGCTCAGACGCTCATCTTTTGTCCTTAACGTTTATTTGAAATTCACCCTTTCATCCATTCCTCCAAAGTTTAATATAACAAGTGAGAAAGCTTCAGTCATGTAAACAGACTTACACATACCCTCGCTTTCAGTAAAAACATAAAATGTGCTTCACAAAATACAGAATTTGGGTGACAAGCCCAGCCCACCAGGTTTTGCATTTTATTCCTACTGCCAGGAAACATTTCAGCCGCTCTTTCTGAGACAGAAAGCCGCCCAGTATGGAACAGACGCTATGAATTTTCACAATTTAGTTTTCGGAATATGTGGGTTGCTAACCCTCGTCTCCTAGATTGGTAATAGGTCTGCTATTTACGCGTCCAATCCCACGATGCAATCATGCTTCAGCGGTTTAAGCTTACTTTGCTCTCTTTGACCATTCAGAATACATGGTTGTGTATGCATAACTATGAATAACTGTCTTCTATCTTTTTTGAACAAATTCGAAAAATATAAATATCGCATTGTAAATTTGCACTTTTGGTACATATAACCCACATACCTATCTATTCTATTTTTTTTGATGATCGGACCACGTACTCTTTCTCTAGCGTTACTATATGTAGGGGATGATAACGCGCACAGAACTCGCGATTGGAACATTTTCAAAAGTAGCCTTAATCTGTATAAAGGTCAAGTAAGGAAAGCTAAGCGGAAGCCATGGCGAAACTTGTGTGAGTCCATAATTTGATAGACAGTTCGCTGTTTTGCAACCTTTCTAACCTTACCTTCTACATCTACTGTGGTGGTCCTGCTTGAGATAATTTTAGTCTTATATAAATACTATCCTATTATAACGTACATTATTTAGGTGGCCCTCCTCTCTCAACAATTTGTACATATCAGTATCGAATTTATTTTGTATTTGTGTGGGCTAGTGTATTTTTTTATACATATATTTTTTTAGTTGGGGAGAAAGTTGAAGTTATAGTGTTTCGTAGTTTCTGATGTTGTTTGTATTGTTGTTGCTGCTGTTGCTAGTTGTTGTATCTGCAAAAAAATAACTAAAAATTGATCTAGTGGTTATATGGGCTGGGTAGTATTTCATGACGACGCCGACGTCGCGTGAGATGTAGGAGCTTCTTTGTTATGTTGTCGTTGTTGGTTCGGTTATGTCTATGCCACTGGTAACCTACTTTTTATTGTGGCAGACTTTTTGCCCGATCTACTTTTGTGGCATTTTTTCGGGTATTTTGTATTTCTTTGCATCTTCAATGGTTAAAGTGAATAAAAAACATATAAACAAATGAAATGAAATGAATGTACGTGTGATAGCACAACGCTCATACACACAAAAGTCATGAATGGTGGCACAAAAGTATTCATTTAAATTTGAATATTTTTATATACGTAAAACGGGAATAGGGAAGTGCAAATATGAGAAGCACCAAAAATAAAAAACAACAAAATAAAAAATAAACCTGGATAAAAGCATAAAACAAAAATCAGTGCAAAAATAAACATTCACCATTTTAAAGTCCATTAATGGCAGCTTAAATACAGAATGTGGGTTAAAACCATAATTTACAGATGTTAACACTTAATGTTATGAAGCATAACCGGAGGCAAAGCATTAAACACGTGCAGTAATGGTTCGTGGTGAAACATTAAAATGGACCCTCTCATATTACTTGCCATTAGGGGCGTTTTTTTGTGCCATTGCATTCCGTCGGAAAGTATGTATGTTGGTATTACTTAAAGCAAATGTCATATATATATGAGAGCTTGGAAAGGATGTATTATGATATGATACAAGGGTAAATTAAATCTACAATAGGAAGAATTTAAAGTACTATTACATTTTTCAAATTATGAAAATTTCTAATAGGTACTGTTACTTAAAATCAGTGTAAATACAAATATGCGAAATATATGGACGATTTTGTTTCGCGATAATTTAAAAATACCCAACCGATTTAACAAAAACAAATACATGATGGAAATTTGAGTATGACCCAAAGTGGTCAAAGTTCAGGTTCTTTGTAAATCCTGATATTTACTAATGTTCGATTAGCAATTGTATTTTTTTCTCGCAAATATATAATATTTAAATATTAACATGTTTTGACCAATTGTTTTTGTTTTTGCCAACTTGGTTTCAAACAGTCTTGTTATACCTTTACTATACAGTGACATTTTCAAACTATTATTATGGCTGTTATAACGCTTTCTTTTAAATGGGGTGTGGCACATCCCACTTTCATCCTAGCGGTAATTCATTCTGTACTAACAACATGTACTATATATCAGCTTTATAAGCTCCTATAGTTTGTCAGTTTATCAGTCTTTTTAAGTTATATGTTTTATACCACGCCCACTATTCAGATCCCGCCCATTATTTGTTGGATCACGATCTTTGCTGCCAAATGCATTCACACAAATTTTTGAGGCGATTAGATAAAAAGTCCTCCAGATCTTACGGTTTTAAAAATAGGTTCCAATAGGCAGGGCCACGCCCACTTGATATATAAAACATGCAAATACTATATTTTCACAACCGGCCACACAGCTACATTCTGTAACAATCTCATCATCAGTGAAGTCGTTTTCGAGTCTATACGGTAAAAATGCTAATAAACAAACACAAACTCTTTTTCATATATATGTTGATTTGACCTATGACCTCTTTGGAGCAAGGCATAAAGTTGTCAGATTTTGCTCAAATTTCGACCATAGGAGTTTTATAACTGACACAATATTTTGCTCGGGCATTACTGAAAATCAAAAGTTGAATTTTCCCTGCCACCCTAATACACATGTTGTTATCATCCTGAAAGCTGGCAAATACTTTTATGTCATACCAAAAATCATTCGACCGCTCAGACGCTCAACTTTTGTCCTTAACGGTTATTTTAAATTCACCCTTCCATCCATCCATGCAAAGTTTACTATAACAAATGAGAAAGCTTCAGTCGTGTAAACCGTCTTACACATACCCTCACTTTCAGTAAAAACATAAAATTTGCTTAACAAAATACAGAATTTGGGCACTATCCCATTGGGTTTATTGATATCACAACTCGATTTCAAAAGTGGGCGGAGTGGTACATTTGTATAGGTATCAGAAGCGGCAGGTCTAGACTTCCAACCTTTTCTACAAAACTTTATCCTGCTACAGTGTTATTAAATACGGAATTTGGGCACGATCGCTTTGGGTGTATTAATATTATTACTTGATTTATAAAGTACATGTGTATGGGACGTACCAGAAGGGGCTACATGGCCACTCTCATTTTCAAAAGCGTAAGCAGTTTTGGGAAATATTAACTTGTGCAAAGTTTCAAAGCAATTGGTTACGTCTTTTGAAAGTTATCGCACAGCCGCACAGACAGACGGACATGGCTCAAACGACTTAAATAGTCATGAATCGAATTTGGTTTAAAGAAACATAGGTTCTAAAGTGACTCCAACTCTGTGCTACACTTTTGGGTTGTATCAAATGATATAGACCCTCCTACCCGTAGAGTAAAGGTATAATAATATCAGATAGCCTACATCAAAAGGTATACAGCTCTCCACTCTACTTACCAGATCTACACTCTGGGGGCTTTCTTAGACAGCGAGGCAGCATTCAGTAACACAGTAATACTGGTGGTTGACAGTTCGGTGGTTTACAATTGCTTAGAACTTTAGCAGATAAACACCTCAGGGAGGAGTTCTGTCTCCACTTATAAAGTAAACCTCAGTCAAACAAAAGAGCTTAAAACGTGACAAATTCCCCTATACGATTCTTACTAACTTCTAAACGATATAAAATTATTATGGCATGTAAATTGACAAAACGAATGATGCAGGAATTCTTCTTTTTGGGGCTACTTTCACGTGCAGTTCTCAAAATTGAGTCCCAAATCAATGAGCTGAAAAATGTTGTACTATGTTATCCTTGAAAAGTTTTCCATTCCTTCAGCCTACACTGTGCAAAAAAATTTAACAATACTTATACGCAGAAAAATTTCTGCTTTTTAACACAACATTTCAAACAGTATTTTTTATAACTTTTAATTCACACACGTTTTTTTTTTCATTCGACTCCAATAATATCTCACTACCACTTAACGTTATACTACTATTTTTTTCCTCACTATATTTTTTTTGATCAAGTTCGTATTTACTTTTTTTTTGTGTGAATCCAAATGTCTACAAATCAAAAAATGTAATTTGTTGTAAAATTTTTCAGGCTCCTGCACATGACTCCCTCCCACTCACTAAACGCCCGCTAGTATGGCGTTCATGTTGATGCTCACATTTTTTTCATAGGTTTTTTTTTTTGTGCGCCAGTTTCATTCGTTTGCGTTTGGTGACAGTTTATTTGGTATGAAATCTGTTATAGCTGTGTATGTTTTTTCTCTTGCTCCTGTGTAGGCACCTCTCCTGATGTTGGTTTCATTTTCATTTAGCGGAAATTTTTCATTTCCTGTTAGGGGGAGAAAAAAGAAGAAAAAAATTATCATAAGGTTTTTGTTGGTTAGTTTGTCACGTTACGCGCCTTCCCCTAGCAGTTGTTGGGTTGTGGAGTTGAAGAGTATTTTGTCGTTATTAAAAATTGAAACTCTTACCACATTGTGGGGGAGGAGGAGGAGGAGGAGGAGAAAGAAACGAAATTGTTTGTGACAAAAGTTGTATTAATTTACATCGTAAACAACTGTTAAAAAAAAACTCTAAAAAACAATATTTATTTATTGATGTTAATGTCTGGGTGTATATTGTTGGTGAAATAATTGGCAAATATGAATATTAGATATGTAGTTGTCGTGCCGAACATATAAAGTCTGACCATAGTTGGGCGATGAATTAAACACTTCATAAAGGGCAACAGCCAGACTACATGTTTTATAGATACTTACTTTCTAAAGACTCACTGAGTAAGGGATTTTTAATGAATGAATATGGAACCTTTACCTTATCGTCCAAAGAATATCTCGGGATTCTCCTGGACACCCACGTTTCCATCAATGAATTGAGCACATTTCATCACCCTGATATATCAAGTGGAAGTCCGCCTAGCTTAAATATTGCTCGCATGACAGTACGCAGGACAGGAATAATCTGATATGGGCCATCAAATGCTTTGAAAACCATAAATCAGCCGAACCTGACCGAAGAATTCCAGCGCAATTACATAAGGTTATTTAACTATGTGAGAATTGAGAAGTGTTCGTGAGGTAATGAACACAGGACTTAGTGCAATTCTAATCATCTGGAATTCACTGCATCCCTTCTGGTGAGATATAGAGAATGTGGCGTTAAGCTATCACAGCTTTTTAAACATGCTGAACAACTACATCGGATCAACTTAATTTAAAAACGGACTAATTTGTCCCGAACATATTACTAGTACCTAATCTAAAGACTTTTGTTCCAATTAGGAATTCCTAGAAATATTCGTAGTATCCAATTTTTCATCGATGAATCAAAGTTTGACAAGAGAGTGAGGATGACGACACAACGCAAAAAAACATAGGGCTTTCGGAAACCATATAGAAGGCACTGAAACACTGAAGGAAATACCTGCAGGACTGATTAGCAAATCGTTAAGGTATTAGTTTTTAAGACGATTTTTCCTACAATACTCGTACTGAATTAAAATAAAATGACAAAAATACTAGTTATACCATCACCCTTAGGGATGAGGGTATATATCATTTGATACGACCCAAAAGTGTAACACATAGAAGGAGTCACTTCAGACCCTAGGTTTCTTTGAACCAAATTCGATTTCTGTCTGTCTGGTGGCTGTCCGGCTGGTTCGCACGATAACTTTCGAAAGACGCAACCAAATCTTTTGAAATTTTGCAAGAGTTATTATTTTCTCAAATCTACTTACGGTATTGCAAATGGGCTACATGGCCCCGCCCCTTCTGGTACCTCCCATACAAATACATCATTCCGCCCACTTTAGAAATCAAGTAATAATATCAATACACCCAACGGGATCGTCCCCAAATTCTGTATTTAGTAAAGCTATAACAGGATAAAGTTTTGAAAAATATTTTGAAAGCCTAGCCACGCCCCTTCTGGTACCTCCCATACAAACCTACCTTTCCGCCCACTATGGAGATGTAGAAATAATATTAATAAATCAAACGTGATCGTACCCAAATTATATTTTTAGTAAAGCAATAACGGGATAAAGTTTTGGAGAAAAAAATTGGAAGTCCATCCACGCCCCATCTGGTACCTCCCATTCACATCTGGTACCGCCACTTTAGAAATCGATTAATATTATTAAAATACCTAACGCGATCGTGCCCAAATTCTGTATTTGGTAAAGTTCAAGCAGGATAAAGTTTTGGAGAAAAAATTGGAAGTCTAGACACGCCCCTTATGGTACCTCCCATACAAATGTACCTTTCCGCCCGCTTTAGGGATGTAGTAATAATATCAGTACACCCAACGCAATCGTGCCCAAATTCTGTATTCAGTAAAGCTATAACAGGATAAAGTTATGGAGAATAAATCTGGAAGCCTAGACACACCCCTTTTCGTACCTCCCATACAAATGTAACACTCCGCCCACTTTCGAAATCGAGTAATAATATCAATGTAATAGAAAATTATTTGTTTTACTGAGGGTAAGGGTAAATGTAAGTCGGGTTGCCCGACTGAAACTTTCTAACTGGTTTTAATTACAAATCGATTAATTTCAATAACTCAAGACATAAACAATATCTTATATTGGGTGATGGTATTTATCAGTCAGTTTAACTGACTGAAATTTCTGTACTGGTTAGGTAATTATCTTCGGCATTTGCAAAAATGGTGATAAAACTGGTTATTGGCACTACAACTATATTTAATTAATCTTTGAACCGTGATCTTTGAACAACGCGAGAAGCTATCCCATACCTCATTCATGGGGTGCAAAGGGAAATTAAATTTTAAGTTTGAACCGTGAATAGAGTAGTTCGAAGTTTGTATGCGAGGTGGAAGAAGATTTTGTCCGGTTTTGCTCATCTTAGAACATAACCTCCACTTAGAAGACGGATTCTTGTGTACCAAATTTTAGTTCGGTAGCTCTTAAACTACGGCTGCACTCGAGGCGACAGAAAAACGGACACCCGGGGTTTTTCTGAAAGATGGGTGTAGTTTCTGACCGCTAATGCTCATCTAAGAACTTAACCTCCGCTTAGAGGATTTAAGATTGTATAGCAATTTCCTGCTCAAAAGCTCTTAATGATGATTGCTTATGATCGATCCCACCTTCAACTGTAAATTATGCGGAGGAATTCCTGGCACATCTAGGGATTTCAAAAATTCTGTGAAATTGTTGGTCGTCTCATTCTCGTTTGTCACGCTGTCAACGGGTTTTTATAAATGCAGTTCTCCATCGATTCTACTTCGAATAATAACATTCAAGCTATCGACGTCCTTATTCTGCGCTGCTAGTATGGTCCGTTTAGTAATTCAATCTAGATTTTTACAATTTTTTCCAATGCCGGGGAAAACTTTGGTGATGAGTTCCTCCTTCGGCGAAGTGAACTCGCAAAAATTTACCTTCAATCCAGTTGAACATCAACACATGACTCTCATGTTCGTAATCAGTCTCATCCACATCCACATGCCACCACAAAGACGACGATTTGAGGCATGCATTAATTTCAAAAGCAGCAGTAGATTTTGGGTTGACGTCAAGCGTTTGAGGAAAATCTCCGGGTAGCAATATCATAGCCCCACCAAATCGTCTCGAATCATCTCGTAAATCCTTCATCTTTCGGTCAACTGCCTTCAAAGCCATCGTGCATTCATCCCAAATGTTGATTTTGCATTCTCGCAACAATTTCGCTGGACGTTGGCTTGTTAACCGCGAGAAGATTAAACGGCAGCATTAAAGCGGAAAGTGCAGTTTGATCGTTTTCAATAACGTGGGAGCAATATTAGAGGATGCAACATTAAACGCAATATGCGATCTTGACAGAATTGTTGCCAGAATCAAAGAAATAACGAAGGTCCAACCTTTCCCACCCGGAGCGACGGTAGCACATTTGTTCGGACTCTTTCAGTCAGCTCATCTCGATCAAAGTTTTGATCTCGTAACAATTCGCGATTGAATGCATAGTGCCTCGAACGATTTGGCGCTGGTATTCCTACGTCATATTTACATGTCTTCGATCAGAAGTTAATTTCAGGATCGAAATTCGATGTTATTGTGCGAACTCTGTGCAAAATGTCGTCAGTCATATCGTCCTTGTATTTGCCCTACAATGAGCTCGGGTACGGCAAGTGACACGTGGCTATGATCATCGCAAACAATGTACCAATTTGAACAATTGCACGCAAAATTTTAACCAAAAATTTAATTTGCGATTTTTGTCAAATCAAGTGATACAATGCAAAATTTTCTTTAGAAAATTCCAAGTTTTTCCGGAATATTCCGAGTTTTCCACCAATAATTTTTCTATTTTTCCATTCGAAAAGTCATTTTGGAATAATTATCTGAAATTTTTCACAGTTACATCGTCAAAATTTATTAAATCATACGAAAAAATTAAAAAATTCGCCGAAAAAAAAAAAAAAAATATTTAAATTTTCCGAATTTTTCAGGAAAAATCTTTTATTTTTCTATTCGAAAAGCCATTCTGTAATAATTGCACACAAAATTCCATACAAAAAGGCAATTTTAAATTTTTTCAAATTTTCTGACTTTTTCGAAAAAATTTCCCCAAATTTTCTTTCACAGAAACCTTCTCCTGCCAATAATGAACAGCTGAAAAAAAAGTTTTAGCAAAATCTAAATTGATGAAATACTATACATTTTTACGCCATTTTTATATAACTAGATTCATTTTCATACCTACCACGCCTCCTTATGGGCGTTACAAATAGCATACCAAGTTAATACTACTACTACTTACTATTCACTCCGTTCGTTTTCGTGGTGAAGGGTATAATAATCTCCGAATGAGTCACAGTAGCATAGGCGCTGCTCAAACGGTAGCGGAATATTTCGTGTTACAATTTTCAGCAGCTATTTAAAATTACTTCCTGCAGCCAAACTCAAAACAGCGGATGTTACTCAATTGCTGTGCCTACAATAAAACACAACATTTTATTGCTTACGCTACTGAAATACAAATTAAGATATTAAGCTCTCTCATTGACCTTTCGATTAGTCATAAATATCTCAAAAAGATAGCCGTGACAAAAGTTAAATCCTTTTTTCATTAATTTTCTCCGCCTGACTTCTGAACTTCAATCTTATCAATGCACAGAATTTTTCTTTTTTTCCGTGCACCGCAAAATTCTTGACCCTGTCACGAAACTGCGCTGTCCCCTTATTAAATATCCTTTAGCCCAATTTACTACCACCAGCAAAGTTTTCTTTTTTTTTTTGTTCTCAGCATCTTAAACACAAATCCAAATATTTTTATTGCACTTGATCCTCAAGCTCTAGCATTTTTATATATTTCAATTTTTTTGTTTTGCTTATTTTGTGTTTGGTCCACTGATTTTTGTGTGCTTTGCAAATATATTTAAAAAGGACTTTTCGTCCTCTGATACAAGTTGTATACAAAAAAAAAGCAAACAAACAAAAGAAACAAAAATGTAACAACTGCCGTAAAACCTAAACAAAACATTCTGATGGTTTAAGGTGCTGAGGGACAGGGACAAGGGAAAGCGAATTTCTACATAGCTGATATTTGGTTGGCGTGATACAAGTACATACTACAAAACCAATTCTAAGCGCCAGAATAAGTAAATAATTTAAATGTTGGAGCGATGTTATCTACTCGTCCATAAATATTTTTTCCTTATTTCTGGGCTTATAACTCTAAATGCTTAGCTGTTGCAGTTAACTTTATGCTACAACAACAGCATTGAACACAGCGGCACAACAACAACTGTATGTAACCAGTAACAATGACAATGGTCGAAAGGACGGACGGACGGTCGTTCGTTATACAACAATAGAAGGCCAATTGGGATTTAGCATTTTGACCTTTATCTTGCACTGATTTCTTTCGCTCGTCGCTGGTCTCTTTCTTATTCTTGTTCAAATTTATTCGTGTTCTACTTGAGGGCCATATTTCGTTTGCCATCATTCCTCAAGTACCTCGTAGTGTTTGGGGTTTAGGTTGTTTTTTTTTTTTTTGATTTTGCTGAGACCGTATAAAAAGTTTTGTTATTCAATAACTTTGTCGTGTTTTACTGTCATGGTATTTGGGCCAATATTGGGGATTTTATAAGGAGGTCGGGTGATACGACGTGCATGGCGAACAAGTCCTTAAAAATCAATAATATTAAATTTTATGTTATCATGGGTATTATTAAAGGTAATAAAATTCAATATTTTCCGGTAAAGTTAGAAAGGTACTTGTGGGGATTTGTAAATGATTGATGGAAATGTTACAATAATTTTGTATTGCATGTGGTCAAATGATTTGTGTAGTGTTTGAAATTTAAGCTACAAAGGCTAAAAATTAAGCAATTTCTTTAATACGTGAATCACATGAGTATCACTGAGATTTAATTAAGCTGCATATCTGAAGGGTGCGTAAGAGTCCCTGATGGTTTAGGATGTATATATTTCGCAATGAATGTTGATATTTAAGTCAGACAAGATTAACGGAATAGAAGTCAATTGCATGTATGCCTATTTTGTTTATAATCTTTACTATTTCCCCACCTTCATCCCCTTTATAATATAACAGGCCAGCTTTAATCACTCCATTCACAGAGCACAGCATTGTCACTAAATATTTGAAAAATGTTACAACAATAAACGGCTGCTCTCCAGTTTTCATTTCACAATACCATAATGATTGTGGCATAAGGACACCCAAGAGCGTTCCTAATCGTACCTAATAGCCCGACACAAGCCATAGCTGTAAAACCAAAACAAAAAAACGCTATAAAATAATTTAGAAAATATTATTGCCACTTATGTGCTTCACACGATGACACCATCCAATAACGACAGGATCATACAATAATAGTGGTGCCACCAAGCAAGCAACCAACGAAAGGCAACATAATACCCAACAATCTTACATACTTAGCAAAATGCATATGTTAGTGCCGTCACATATATAAATATGTATGTATGTGCATTGTGAAAAATAGTTTGTGCAAATATGCTAAAGTTGTAATTTTAAAATGCAACAGATGCAACAAATTGAGGCAAATATTTAATTGCATTAAAAGTAAAGGGAGGGCCAATGGACGGCAGCGACAGCGACAACCACACCAACAAACATGACAAAGATAGTGCAAAGGACGCACAGACGTTCAGGGGAGGATAATCATAACTATTTCCAACAAGTGTTTTTAGAAAATTTAGCAGATTTTACACATTTCATGTAGGGTGGCAAAGTGGAAGCCACTACCATTCTTTTGTGTGTGTGTGTGTACAGGCACTGCGTGTGTTTTGAGTGTTTGTGCGTTGCATGTTTTGTGTCAACATTGACCAACCCTTGATGCAGGGAAAATTATTGCTGTTGTTGCTACTGCTGTTGCAAACAACAACTTGTAGCATACAAATTTTATAATATTGTTTTGACTACTTGAAGTTCAGCGCTGCTGCATGTGTGTTAGCGTTAACATACATATAAGAATATTCATTCACATATGTAGGGATGGCACAGTAGCCGGAGTTGGATGCTGAATTTTAAGATTTGTTAAGGATTTTAATAAAATTTCAGTTTTCAAAGTTTTTGATTCAACTTTTTACCATATTGTACCCTTCACCATGCGCAAGCAACGGAGCGAAGGGTATATTCATTCAGTGATAGGTACATAGGACAATATATATATAGGGTGGCACCGAAGATTGAACTTTGGATTTTCTGTAATGCCCGAGCGGAATATTGTGTCACTTGTAATATAATGGCTATGGCTAAAATTTGAACAAAATCGGACAACTTTAGCCATGTCCCAAAGAGGTCAAGGATCAGATCTATATATGAAAATAAGTTTGTGTTTTTTTATTTGCATTTTCATACCCTCACCCTACGGGTAGGAGGGTATATATCATTTGATACGACCCAAAAGTGTAACATATAGAAGGAGCCACCTTAGACCCTACGTTTATTTGAACCAAATTCGATTCATGACTTTTTAAGTCGTTTGAGCCATGTCCGTCTGTCTGTCTGTCTGTCCGGCTGGTTCGCACGATAACTTTCGAAAGACGCAACCAATTGTTTTGAATTGCACGAGTTAATATTTTCCCAAAACTACTTTCGGTATTTCAAATGGACTACATAGCCCCGCCCCTTCTGGTACCTCCCATACAAATATATTATTCCGCCCACTTTAGAAATCGAGTAATAATATCAATACACCCAACGGGATCGTACCTCAATTCTAAATTTAGTAAAGCTAAAGAAGGATTAAGTTTTGGGGAAAAAAATTGGAAGTCTATTCACGCCCCTTATAGTACCTCCGATACAAATGCACCTTTCCGCCCACTTCAGAGATGGAGTAATAATATCAATACATCCAACATGATCGTTGCCGAATACTGGTTTTTGTTAAGCTATAAAAGGATAAAGTCCTATAAAAACTCGCCCTTTTTGGAGGGTGTCCGTCAGTTTGTGCCCGCGATTACAGATGTAGTTTTAGATTTATCGATCAGAAATTTGGTAAGAAAGGTTCTAGTATCTTAGCAGAGGTTGTGTTCTGAGATGAGAAATATGCGACAAAAAATTCTTCCCAACTTCAATACAAACTTGCCCTTTGTGGTGGTGTCCGTCTGTCTGGCAATGTCCCAATTTCATCGTGCTGAAACTCAATTTGCTACCTTATATCTTCTAAGGAGAGGTTGACTTCTAAGATCTGAGCAATTCGAACTAAAACTACTACTACCTCCCATACAAACGTATCCTTTATAAAGGGTGTCCGTCTGCCTGTACCCCCAATTACAGCAGTAGTTTAAGAAATATTGAGCTGAAAGTTGATAAGCTACCTTATTTCCTCTAAGGTGAGGTTGAGTTCTTAGATAAGCAAAATCTGTCAAAAACCCACCTCTCATACAAACCGTCCCATTGTGGCGGACTCAATCTATCTATCGATTCTATCTTCTATGGGAACGTTAAGCTCTAATATGAGCAAGATCGGCCAAAAACATCATCCACCTCCCTTATAAACTATCCATTTTTGGGGATGTCCATATATTTCTCCCCGCGATTTCAGCCGCAGTTTAAGAAATATAGTGCAGAATTTGGGTATGCATCCTTATATCCTCTATCCACCTCAGAAAAGTAATATCGGTCAAGAACTACACCCACCTCTCATACAAACTGCCTCTTTTTGGTGGTCTGTCCCGTAGTTGAAGAAATATCTAGCTAAAATTTGATATGCAACATAATAACCTCTAAGGGGAGGTTAAGTTCCAAGATGAGCTAGATCAGGCAAATACCATTACCACCACTTATCCAAACTCCCCATTTTCGGGGGTCCCATCATACATTTGTATGGGAGGCACCTGAAGGGGCGTGTGTAGACTTCCAGATTTTTTCTCAAAACTTAATCCTGTTATAGATTTACTAAATACAGAATTTGGGCACGATCGCGTTAGGTCTATTAATAATATAAATCGATTTCTAAAGTGGGCGGTACAAGATAGGTATGGGAGGTACCAGAAGGGGCGTGGCTAGACTTCCAATTTTTTCCAAACTTTATCCTTACATAGCTTTAACGCCCACAAACTCCTCTGTTGTTCCAGTACAAAGTTTAATCAATTGCAGCTGTAAGACAAATAACCAGCTTAATCACCACTTTTACAAAGGGGGAAATTATCTGAGCTTCGGCATAGCGGAGGATATTACCTTACTAGTTTTGTCTTGTATTTTTGATATTTTATTTCTTTTATACCCTCACCCCTCAGGTAGGATGGTATATATAATTTAATACAACCCAGAAGTATAACACATAGATGGGGTTACTTTATACCGTGGCTTTCTTTGAACCAAACTCGATTCATAACTTTTTAAGTCGTTTGATCCATGTCCGTCTGTCCGGCTAATAAGCACGATCGCTTTCGAAAGACGAAACCAACTGTTTTGAAACTGTATATGGATTAATATTTCCCCAAAACTACTTATGGGTCTACATATGGGCTATATGGCCATGCCTATTCTGGTACCTCCCATACAAATGTACCATTCCGCCCACTTTAGGAACCAATTAACCCAACGCAACCATTCCATATTCTGTATTTAGTAAAGCTGAGGATACAATTTTGGAGAAAAAGCCACACACCATCTGACACCTCCCACACAAATGTACTTTTCCGCCCACTAATATCCACTAGGATATTATTACCTATCACAAAAAATTGGAATCTAGTGACACCCCTTCTAGTACCCCCCATACATATTGTACCATCCGCCCAATTTAGAAATCTTGTAAAGAAAATAAATACCTAAAACAAAACAAAATACCTAAACAAAACCGATCGAGAGTTTTTCGAGAAGCTTTTACTAAGCATACCGATTGAGTCGACTACTTTAAATTTACACTCTACAACATAAAAATCTCTAAAGCCAAACAAGTGTAGATTGTTGTTATTGAATCCAAATCACATATATATAATCCGCGTGCTCTAGTCATCATGCCATAGTAACTCACGAACTTTTTTTAGAACTTTTTTGTTTAATTAAAACACTACAAATTTGATTGAATGTCCAAAATTTCATGACTTTTTTTCGGGATGTAATGGGATTGCAGAAGATGATATGACGAAAGAAATCTTTTCCAATATTCAGTTGGATTCTTAGGCCATTCACTGAACACATGACTCAATTGACGGTACGCTGGCTTTAATTCTTGCACCAGTTGGATCTTATATGGTTGTGGAACAAGATCTCTCCTCCAAATTTTTGATCATTTCACACAAAATATCACAATTTCCTTCCAAGCTGGCAATAGAGTTTGTACTTTGAAATATAAACTGTTTTTACACCTTTGCACTATCTCTCTTGGAAACCAACTTACTGTGCAACATTAATGAATATGAGTGTGTATGAATTTTGTCATGTCTGCAACGTTGTAGAAAAACCAAATGCATTTTATATGGAGTGCTAAAATATAGCACAATATATTTTCTATTTTACACAATATTTGCCACATGTGCAACTGTGCACACATGCAATGTAGTATATGCATAACGATATAAATATGTGCAAGTGATCATCGGTCTATATGAAAGTGTATATGTTGTACACCATGTTCCATGCAACAATATTCGAGTCAGCATATCTTTTATGTTAAACTTCAACTACTGACACCAGGACCACTGCAGTAAAACCACATTCTTTTCTCTCGTATCTAAAGATTGTGTGAGGTTGTGCATGCGTGTGTATCCTAGACTACGTGTGCATGTTTGTGTTGATGATTTAACAAGGATCTTATTTCAAATACCCGTACCATACCATGTGTACTACGTGTGTGTGTGTTCATTCATACGCATACGTATGTGAACTATGCACCAGTATGTGTGACACCATAATAAACTACTGCATCCGTATTATTAGTTTATTGTAATAAGGGTTACACACACACACACACAGACAACGAGACAGACACCGGACCTTGGAGTCGCCTTGTTTGCAGTTGGCTGGTTTTACTTGTCTTCGAGAATCTCAATTTACTTTCATTTCCATTCATGTGTTTATTTATTATTAGTTTTCCAAACAGTTGGGAGAGCCAAACCAACAGACAGACCGACAGGCACATAGACACTCGTACCCACTTGACCCATGTCCTCCTTCGTCATCATCATCATTATCATTGGGGTATCATGGTCATCATTTGTAAATGTATATTGTCATTTATTTGGAAATTGTATACTTTGATTTGTTGTCGTGTAGGTAATCATATTGTGGATACGTTAATATATAGATGAGTGTACTTAAATATCTGCACTTGCATGATGTTGATATACAAAATATATTGAAGAATTTTTGGGGCACTCTTCAAGGGTCATCTGTAATTGTATTTGATATTTTGCTAACATATGTAACAAATTAAAGACTTGTCATTGGAAGTTACAACAAGTAAAACATTTATAAAGTGAGTCATTTGCAAAAATAACTCAATTAGTGCATGGACAGAGAAGACATTACATATAATGCAGGTGCATTATTTATATGTAATTTGATTTCGAATATTTGTTTATCTTTTAGAAGAAGTATGCAGCAAATAATGCATGCCTTCAACCATTTATTGAAAGGAAACACATATATTAAATTTAAATTTTTTGACCATTATACCAAATCCATTATAGAAATCACCACCATTCTGTATTACATACATCATGCACAATTCAAAAACACCAAAGGCAGTCTTTAGACAGTCTGCCTTTAACCATATTAACACCCCATCGAAAATAAGTTCCTCAAAAAACCCGACCTTTAAAATCATCAATCACTCACAGTGATTATAAAATAATTGATTTTATCTTCAAGTATCTGCATCACCCCTAAAATTTCTTCAAATTCAAGTTCGTTCCCCTTTGTTTTCTACACTATACTATAACATAAATTCCCACATTGCTCCCACCACAGACAACAAGTATTTCATTAAGCTTTTTCCTGCCCCTCCCCACCCCCCCACACGATTACCAATCAACGGTATGGCTGTGATGTCTACAAGCGCGTCACTTTTATGTTTCAGGAATTATTTATGATCTCAGGAAATATCTAATAATACGTGTAATTTCCATAAACCATACCCACGTTCGACAAGAAAATAAAACAATTATACATGCAACAAAACCAAAACATGCCACATGTGCAACACTCCAAGACCCACATTAACAGCTCGTAATAAGCCCCGAAGTAAGCAGACGGGTATGAAAATATTTTGGAATTATGAGGAAACAAAAACACAAAACATGCAACCACAAACTAGAAGATGGATGCACATTGGGTCTCTTCACCCCGCTCCCCTTTCAATGTAGTCGATTTATGTAGCGCGGTAAATGTTGCCGGCACATGCTATTCAGATGCGTATATACGATTGTTTACAACAAAGAGACATACGTACAAGTATGTTCGTCATTTGGGCATGTTACAGGAAGACTGATGATTAGGGTGCAATGATGTAGTTTGAGTTGTTTGCGTGTACTTTTGGAGGGGGATGGAAGGAAGGAAGCACTGTGGGGCTAATGTGTGCTATGAGTTTAAATTTTTTCCTGTTATTTGATTTAGACAGAATCTCTCATTGAAGGTCCCCATGCAGCTCACAACGATCGATAGATCACGTGTTCACCGGGCCATGCCGCAGGACATCCGTTCAGTGATAGCAACTGTGAGAAGGTACAATGTTGAGCAACTTAAATTGCAAGTAAGGTAACAGAAGTTACTGAAGATAAATACAACGGCTCTTAGTGGCTTTAGCAGCCCCTAGAAAGTAGTGGCCCAATAAGCCACTCTCATTAAATAAAAAACCTTTAACTTAATTTCCCTTTGCACCCCATGAATGAAGTATGGGATAGCTTCTCGCGTTGTTGTGAATTAACACGCTTTCTATTTCTAGATTCACAACTAACGGCACCTACTTGTTTATCGACGAATGAGAAGCTCTTACTAGACACGCCGATTGACTCGACACTTAATACTGCGAAGTTGCTGTCGACAACATTCGAGGGGAACCGACAATGAAAGAACAATTTTTTTTATTTTTTTTGGAGCCAAGTTTGAACCTGCGATCTCCCGCATGGTAGTCGCGTGTTCTAACCACTATGTCGGTCCCTACTCTCATTAAATAAACTATTATAAAAACCCGGTTAAAAACCTCTCTTTAAAAACTTAATTTCCCTTTGCACCCCATGAATGAGGTATGGGATAGCTTCTCGCGTTGTTGTGAATTAACACGCTTTCTATTTTTAGATTCACAACTAACGGCACCTACTTGTTTATCGACGAATGCGAACGTCACTGTTTGAGAAGCTCTTACTAGACACGACGCTTAATACTGCGAAGTTGCTGTCAACAAAATTCGAGGCGAGCCGACAATGAAAGAAAGAATTTTATCCTGCGATCTCCCGCATGGTAGTCGCGTGTTCTAACCACTATGCCACGGCCGGTCCCACCTCTCACCCTCAGTAAAAACATAAAACAGGATTGCTCATGGGCTACATGGCCACGCCCCTTCTAATACCTCCCATACAAATGTACCAAGCCGCCTACTTTCGAAGTCGAGTAATAATATCAATACATCCAACGCGATCGTTCCCAAATTCTATATTTAGTAAATCTATAGAAGGATAAAGTTTTAGAGAAAATACTGGAAGTCTAGCCACACCCCATCTAGTACCTCCCATACCCCTCAGGTACCGCCCACTTCAGAAATCTATTAATGTTATTAATAGATCCAATGCGATCGTGACTAAATTTTATATTTATTAAAGCTCAAGACGGATAAAGTTTTGGAGAATAAATTGAAAGTATAGCCACGCCCCTTCTGGTACCTACTATACACATGTACCATACTTTAGAGATGGAGTAGTAATATCAAGACACCCAACGTGATCGTGTCCAAATTCTATAATTAGTAAAGTTAAATCGAATAAAGTTTTAGAGAAATGTACTATTCCCATACAAATGTACCATTCCGCCCACTTCAGAGATGGAGTAATAATGTCAATATACTAGAAAATTTTATGTTTTACTGAGGGTGAGGATACTGGTTCTTATTGACGGAAGATCCGAGGTAGGTAAACTCATCAACTACCACAAAATAATAATTTTCAACGTTGACGCTCATTGAGAGGACTCTTCGTTCGTCGAAATCATTATTTTTGTTTTGCCCTCGTTGACCGCTAATCCCATTTTTGCAGACTCCTTTTCTAGTGATGAGGAAACTGCAGTAACATCCCACAGATTACGGTTAATGATGTCTATATCAACGGCATAGGCTAGTAGCATGTGGCTCCTGTGGAATATGGTGCCAGACATGTTGACACCAGCCTTTCGGATCACCTTCTTTATAACTATATTGAATAGTGTACAGGACAAGCTATCGCCCTGCCTGAGACCTCTTTCTGTGTTGAATGGTTCAGAGAGATCCTTACCAATCTTAACCGAGGATTTGGTGTTTACCAGGAATATCAAACTCAGGCATAGGCTCGTATAGCCTAATCCTTATCGGAAAGTCGAATAGCCTTTTTACACCAAAAAAGCATTCCGCATTTTGAGCTGAAGAAATTTTTTGTCCGTCCATGTTGTTTGACATTTTTCGATAAATGTAAACAAATAACGAAAATGGTGGTTGCCGGATCAACATTACTGAGAAAAATCGCTTGAATTCCAATTTTCAGAGTACAACTCAGTGTATTTTTCCGCATCTTTCATTGGTGCGAAAATATGTTAACATCTTTCCAACAACAAAATAGATGTACAAATTTTAGCATTTTGGCCGCATCCATCAAAGATGCGGATTAACGCGGAAATATGTTAAATACGTTTCGGTGTAAAAAGGCTATAAGGCAGCTTTGTAATCGACAAAGTGTTGGTAAGTGTCGATCTGCCTTTTATGAATTTTTCCAGGGTTTGCCGTAAGGTGAATATTCGACCGTATTTGATGTCGTAGATTTACCGCACTGTTATGGTCCAATTAGTTTTTCTATAATTGACTTCAGACGTTCACACAATATCCTCGAAAGGACCTTATACGATCTCCTTCTTGAATATGGATCATAACAGACTGAGACTCCAATTCACGGGCATGCTCCCTCTAGCCAGATGATCTCCATCAGCTGATGCATACTCCTAATCAGCTCCTCCCCGCCTGCCCCTAACAATTCAGCAGGGAGACCTTCGACCATTTTTCTGGCTCGGAGGTGGACAGTAAAATACCCATCGTCATGAATTGGAGCGGGATCTTCTGGAGTGGTGTCCGTATCCAGTAAATTTCTGAAAAGATCTCTCCATTGCTTCAAAACGTTATCTGGATCCGTCACTAGATGGCTATCGGTGTCCTTGCAGGAAAGCACCCCTGTTCTACTCTCTGGTAGAATTTTCGGGATTCCCCTCTACCTCGGAACAACTCCGTGCACTCATCCTGTCACTTCTTCAGCTGAAAGCGATACGTAAGGAGTCGAGATAGAGCTGTATAACTTTACACAATAAATTCCTTCTTAAATTTCATTAGACATCTGATATAGAAAATGCACTAAAACAATAGGTTAGGTTAGGTAAATTCATCAGCCCAGCTCACATGGGTCCTAGTGCAGGTCCCGTTGTGATAGTATTTTCAAATTTGTGCACCAATTATAAATACTGGCAAGAAATTTGGAGGAGATTGTCACAATCAATGTGGACAGTCAAGCGGCCTTAAAAGCCTTGGTATCGGAGGCTATAAAGTGGAGATTAGTGTATAGATGTAGGACTGCGCTCTCGAAAATAGTGTGGTCCGGGGACCCACATTCAGGAAACGAGGAAGCGGATGAACGGGCGCGGAAACGTTCAGCACTGGGACCCGACCTATAGGATGGATCAGTACGACCACCAATGTGTCACATATTCGGAATTGTGACCCGTCACATTGAACGGCTGGCAAATACATCCTGGGAACATCGCACCGACTGTGTGGTGGCAAGGGATATTTGGCCAAGACTGGATGTAAGTCGAACCAGATCACTGTTTGGAGCTAGATAGGAGGTCCGTTAGACGACTAATTGGAGTAATCACGGGACACTGCGACGTTAGAGCATCTACATCCAACTGGGAGACGACACAGGAGGATTTCTACAGGCTATACGACGAATAGGAGGCAATTGAGACCATTGAGCACTTGTTATGCCATTGCCCAGCTCTTCATAGAAGAAGGAAACAATTCCTCGGAAAATGGTTCTTCGATAGTCTCACTAAACTGTCGTCTTGTAACATGGAGAATCTGGTAAAGTTCACTGATGGCTTGATCTGGCTAAAGGGCGGAGGACCATAGTGTTCCCACGTAATCTCACTACTTGTATATATATATATATGAAGTTGAAGGAGAGAACTCATCGGAATTATCTTTTTTAGCACTTTTTATCTCTTTTCCACTATTACTATTCTTTAAAACTTATTATTTTATTGTAAAAGATTCTTCCCCTTTTATTTCTTCCTTTTACATCAGGACAATCACAATGGAAAATAATGGCCTCCGAGTGTTGTAATGGCATGGTACTATGCTGTGTCATTACTTGTCTTCAACCTAACCTAACCTTATACATAATCTATTCGGATAACGTCACTCTCAAGCCATTTCGTTGCCCTGATGCAGGCATATATGTTTCGCATATCGCCTATAGACAGATATTTTCCACAAGTGTCAGATGAGCAACTTAAAACAATAACAGATATACCCTATTAAGGTTAAACTGAAAACTTAACAGTACCATAAAAAAATGTTACCAAGAGTGGTACTGCCCTCGCAGGACTCACCTTAGGCATTAATTCCGTAAAGGAATTATTTCACCCCAGACAATAACTTCCATTTTCTGTCACAGTGTTATCCCTGAATGGACAGATTGTTAATATTTATATTTATTTAATTTTTTTCGTTCCCCTCAAAAATCTTTAAAATCCTAAATTTTGATATGAATATTACCGAGATTACCCCACTGTGTAAAGAACATTGATTTGTTGCTACTGAATTAACAATAGCGGCGTAATATTGAGTGAATCCCATCAACCAAATAAACAACAAGGCATCTCATCCTTCACCCTCCCCCCCCCCCCCACGCTACTCGATATGCTAATGAACGAATGAATACGTGAATCAATGACGGCAGACTATGAGAATGCTTTCCCGTATTATGGTTTTTGTTTTTTTTCCTCCCATAATTAATCTCATTTTCCGCGTAATTTTGAACCCAAACACTTCTTAAAACTCGAACTGCTGCAGTCAAATGACGCTGCCAGACAATAAAGCCAGGATTTTTGCCTTCTGTACATTTCAATATTTAGAAGTTTTCAAAATGAATGATGTATCTTCCAAACAAAACGTGAAGCAGATCAGAAATTGATGTTGATGCTGATGTTGTTCTTGTGGTATGTTCAATGTTTCGGCATGATGTGTTTGTGTTTAGATTACACTGATGCTGTGACTTCATTAATGTATTAATGAATGTTGTACATGGATAAAATCTCTAGAGAGTTTAGATGTTGTTTAAACATTTCTTCGAATTTTTCGACGCAGACATTTATTTTGGTTCATACAGTATTATTTATATTGTTGATTACTTGATTTTTCTTTTTTATCTATAGCGTAAAAACGGCTGATTCTTGTAGAAAATTACCTCCTGGATCCGAATATCACACCAATTTTTCAACTCAGCCACCTTTTTTTGGGGCGTCCTCTTTTTTGCAATTGCTCGATAGGACTGTTCTGCAAAATGGGCCCCGACACTATTACTGCAGATTCTTGGATTCGGATATCACCCCCATTTTCTCCATTTCCCACCGTTTTATATAATCAGTCCACCCTTTTTTTGCCATTGCTCGATAACTCACTTCTGCAAAATTTACCCCTACACTTTTCCCGCAGATTTTTGTACAAAATGACCTCTTTCACTTAGAATATCACCCTCATTTGCTCCACTGAAATGCGTTTCTTTTAATTAATTTTTAATTTAATAATTCATTATTCATCCATCAGTCACTGACTATGTATCCCACAACATTTATCCAATCTTTCCAACATCAAACTCACCTCCCAACATTTTAGCAGTTAGCAAAATTGATATGCAACACAATTTTAACTGATAACTTACTAACCATGCTCATCTATTACTGTTTTTTGTCGCTTTCGCAACTCCAGTAATTCCCCATATAACTTTGAGTGGTTTTGTAACAGTTCCATCCTCTCCATCTGATTGTGTCTCAATCTTAAATAAGTTTTTCATTCTGCCATGGATGACGACAAAATCTTCATCGACTTCATTTGCACTCCCTAAACGATTCAACACTTTATTGCTTAAACAAAGTTAATGCTAAGAAAATGAAAAATCTGCACAAAAACAAAGAAAAAACACACACACACAAACAGAGAGATACCCACACACCGAAAAGCCAAATCCAAAAAGTAAAAACAAACTATATGAACAGGAATACACAACTAAATTCCTTAACCAAATTCCAAAGGAAATGAAAATCTTAAGGACACCGAGCAATGAAAAACTCTGTCATCCGTCTTCGGCACTATGTGTACACAGAGTCGCAGCTCTCTTACCGTTGGTAGACGGTAGCGGTGAAGAGATCACAATTCTCGTATCTGTTGCATCAAGGACGATGAAGTGTGATGTTATATCTGCTTACTTCTTAAAGTGGAATTTGAATAATTTGGGAGTTAAGTATAGTTTTTTGTGTTTTTTTTGTTACACTCTCCAGGAATGGCGTCACTTAATACTTTCGTTGGTGCTTATCTCCATTAACGCCTCCCGCAGCACATAAATGTCAGAGTTACGTTAACTTTTTGTGATGATAGCGCAGACACAGACCGAAAGGTTTTCGCCTCGGTAAAACTATGCAATTTTTGGGAAAGTGGCAAGGAAGTAATAACTTCATTGAAGTTGAAGATTTTACTGCTTGGCGAGGACAGCAATGTGAATTGTATTTCATATACATATATTGTTTCTATGACATTTTGGATTTTAATAATATTTAGTTTTTTTAGGACATTTTCATAAGCAATATGCATTAGAGAGTTCAAAGTAAACGTTGATCACATGAAGTTTTACATAATATGGTATTATGTTAATTCTTAAACTTAAAACACTTAATTTCCCTTTACACTTCATGAATGAGGTATTGGATAGCTTCTCGTGTTGTTGTGAATTAACACGCTTTCTATTTTTAGATTCACAACTAACGGCATCTACTTGTTTATCGACGAATGCGAATGTCACTGTTTGAGAAGCTTTTACTAGACACGCCGATTGACTTAACCTGAAATTGACCTGCGATTGACCCTGCGAAAGAAAACATTTTTTTTTTACTTTTTAGATGACTGGAGCCTGGAGTTAAACCTGGGATCTTCCGCATGGTAGTCGCGTATTCTAACCATCATGCCAAGGCCTGTTCCGTATGGCAATACTGACTTGGTGATTTTTCATTTGCCATTTAACTGGTTAATTATAACACTCGTTTCCAAGTATTTTGTGTTAAATTCTATTTGGTACTAGAAGAATTAGGGCAGATCGCAGCAATATCAGAGTGAAGTGTGAAAGGCAAAGCGGAAGTCTGGGCGAAACTTCTATGAATTCATAGACGGGCAACATAATTCACGCTTCAGCTACTTACATTTTAAAAACTCACAGTGTACGGGATTTTTTTATGAAGTTCGGCCAACTTAAATAAAGTTCGCACGATAATAAGCAGGAAGAATCTGACATAGGCCAGCAAATGCTTTAAACCCTATAAATCAGCCGTATCTAACAAAAAACATGCAGAGCAAATACAAGAGCCACTACACCTATCTTGCGATTGGTTAAAAATGTGCTTCAAAGTAGTTTCCATACCGAAAGCTGGAAAATGCTTTCATGTCAAAACCAGACTTTCACATTTGTTATCCTTAAATTCCACAGAATTTACTATCATACTATTAACCTCAGTATGTCTACACTGTTAGAAGATCAACTGCGACAGCTCTCCACTCTATATTTAGTACAACCGAGAACCAAGTCGAGAAAAGATCTATGCTCAGGGGAATCTCGTATACATCGGGGGACCCTTCAGAAATATGTCACATACAGCAATCCTAATATCATGACAACATCTAGGGATTGACAGTTCAGTGACTCATCTAATTGAAATGCTTATAGTGGAAGGAACCGTATGACCTGAATAGAGATGAGGTCACAGTTGCTACACTCAAAAAAAATTAAGTATTCCGTAGTTAAATCATTCCCCAAGCGGTGACAAATACCCATTTTTTTTTAAATCCGGTACTAAATGCTTGTTCCAAGAACGGAAAGCCTAGCCTGGAATTCTTATTTGAAGAAGTTATTAAGCCTTGTGGCGCTTGATTTTTAGTGTAGAATTCTTAATTTAAGAGGGCATAAAGCTAGATGGGGCTTGATTTTTATTAAATAATATGAGGATAGCTAATAATAGTAGCAAAAAATAGTTGCCAAACTATCTAATCAGTACCGTTTTGCTTTTTACTATCATTACATACCTTAAGTTTTATATTCTCCACGAAATTAATGAGAAATCAAAACACACTAGTGTGAAAATTACATCAATGAACATCACACGTCACTTGATTCGCACAAGCTCTTAAGATTTTCATACTTAATTGGAGAATTTATGCGCTTAAATTCAAGTATGATTTTTGCAAAAAATAAAAATTTTAAACTTAAATTTAGAATGCGAATTCATTGTGGGGAGGAAACATTAAGCTAAGAGAGTAAATGTTATTTCTCTCCCAAACATTTTTTTTTTCAGAGATTTTTGTAAGATTTTTTATTCTTACTTTGAGTCAGATATTACTTGATATTTATTTAAAGAATTTTTTACTTTAAAGTTGAGAAGTTCGTACTTAAAATTCTGTAATTAAGTTCGTACAAACTTAATTGGAAAATTTCATTCTTATTTCAACAATTTCTACGCTTAAATTTTTGAACTTATCCCGTTTTGTACTTGATTTAAGAATAATTAGCACTATTCGTACATAAATATTTAAGTATTTTTTCTGCAAAAAATACAAATTTTAAACTAAAATTTAGAATGCGTTTTTTTTTCTGTGTAGGAACGAGATACAGAGGGACTCCTCAGGAAGGTGTTCTGTCTTCACTTCAAAGGTCAACCTCACCCTATGAACATTTCCTGAATTAGAGAATGACCCAATATCAGCTATTAGCCCACGCCGATTATTTTTTTACTTAGAATTCGCACAATCCGCCTAGTTTATATATTATCAAACTGGACCGCCAAAGCGGACTATCGCTAAACCCATTTAAAGTCGAGCTTATCCTGTTTTCTTGAAAATATAAAATACCAAAATTTGAACCACTACAAGGAAGCTTGGAAATTCAAAGTAGAGGAAAGGATCAAAAGACATTTGTCTCTTTTTACTTCTGTATAGGAGCTATAGACAAAACAGGGTCCAAAGGTCACTCTGTGAAATCAGTACGGCAGTAGTTAAACCAAAACTTTTCCATGGTTTCGTAATTGGGTAGAAGTCCCTACATAGGAAATGCATTCTAAATTTCTTGACAAAAATTCAGATGTAAGTGTTAGTGGGGCAATGCACACAGCGTCAGGTATAGAACTTAACAGCGGAGGGAGGAAGGACCTAGATGTCCTTAGAAAATGCCTTCAAGAGCAGTCAGTAGGAATTCCCTCTTTCTTTCGAAATAAAATTGAGTGTCGTTGGAAGGCAAGTCCTCTCATCTTCGCTTCCTATAATATGACCTTAGGCCTGCATACACATGAAAAAAGCAGGTACTGTCAAATAAAAAAAAACTACGCAGTTTGTAGTTGGGACCATGGATCGTGACAGGATGGTTAGAATTTCTGTTTAGATTTTCTGGTTAGATTTCTGTCTCCAGTCATCTACAGTTTCTTTCATTGCCGACCCCATTAATGTTGTCCACAACAACTTCGCAGTATATTGACGAGTCAATTTGCATAGTAAGAGCTTCTCTACAAGTGACGTTCGCATTCGTCGGTAAACAAGTAGGTGCCGTTAGTTGTGAATCCACAAAAAGAAATCGTGTTAATTCAAAACAACGCAAGAAGCTATCCCATACCTCATTCATGGGGTGTAAAGGAAAATTAAGTTTTCTATACCCTGTTAACAACTCGCAGAGTTCTCCGAACAGAAAGAAGTCACTTTCGAGTGGCTGTATGAGAGCTTCGCTCCAAAAATTGAATTGCTCGTAAAAAACTTTAATGAGCTGATCTAAAAAAACTGGGAGATACGTATATTTTCTTTTGAGCTCTATTTTCAGAATCTGGTCAGTTTGATCATGGGTGAGGCCAAAAGTTTAAATTTGTCTTACAGTGTTACCAGTCACAAATCTAAGGACCTTTATTCCGAATACGAATATCTGGAATTTTCACTGATGGATCAAAGTTGAACAAGAAAATAGGCTATGGCATCCATTCACCTTTGTATAAATATCTCCTACAAGCTGCAAAACCAATGCGGTGTGTTTCAGGCAGAAGTCACTGCTATACTTGAGGTTGCTGAACTACCGAAAAATACTGTCACCGAAGAATCTGCATCTACACAGACAGCCAGGCTGCTATTAAATTCCTGGAAGCCACGTTTACTAGGTCACTGACGATGAAGGAATGTTAATGTCTGAGATGGAATGAGTATTAGATATCAGGCTCTTCTAGGACCCAGCGAAATTCGGGACAATTGCTTAGCGGAAGGGGTAGCTAGACATGGTACTACGGCATAGATTTTTCCGGCAAAAGCAAGTGTTAGTATGCTGATCTCTACCTGCCGCCTGCAAATTATGTCGAGAATATATTGGGCCGATAATATATTCAATAATAAACGGAGACTCCCTCTAACTTGTAAACAAACTAAGGTTCTCAGGCCGCAGTTGAACAAAAATAGGATTATACACCTACGTCTCTTGCCGGGAAGTCATAGAAACATTAACGAGACATTGTGTTTTTGGAAAACATGTCCTTAGATTAGGCCATTAAAACTCCACTCTCTGCAGATGCTGCATGGAGGAGGATCTGGGATATCTTAGAATAAGCTGGTGTCATAATTGTTTCACTATTGCAATAGACGGTGTGTTGTTTTGCCATCTGTTTTACGTAACCAAACATATTTGGTCTAATGCTAACTTTTAAAATAAATCTACTTTGGTTCTTAGCTCTGTTCTATATTCATCATTCCATTATACATTTCCCAAGTTTTTCAAACTTTATTCTATTTATACCAATTAAATCTCAAAGTCCATTACGCGTCACCATATCAATATTTCCAACAATGATTAAAATTTCGTTGCTCTGATGAATGCAGGGATTTTCCGTAAATCCCCTACTGATAGATAGGTATTGTTCACAAGATTTTCATATCTCTGCTCACCAAAAGTAGGACAGTAACATACAAAATTCTCCGTGGTCTTCTTTTCTTCCTCATCATTGCGGCTTCTACAAAAGTCATTGTGGGGAAACCTCTTAGCGTGTTTACCAACTGGCCAGTGACAGGTTATTACCGTATATAGTCTTGGGTTACCATATTTGTCCCCATGTCTTGGAACCCTTGTAAGTGTAATCGTCGAATTTCTCGCTATCTCCTTGAGAGACGACCGGCATTCTCGAACATTTATCGAAGTGATGTATACGTTCCCTAGAAATGTTGGAGAACATTTTTTTAAACATTTTGTTCTGGGTGGTTTATATTTGAAAGTTTACACTTACAGACAAACTTTACTCTCACAGTAAATAAAAACTGTTAACTATAAAACTCGCATATTTAGTAGTATTTCTTCGACATCAGAAAATAATAGCACACTTTTTGTACAATATAAAAAGTGTTTCGAAGAAAATAGGTAAGTTTCTGACGGAGGTACCTGAAGGGGCATGGTCATTTCGCCCATTTTTAGTTTCAATCACCACTACAGAAAACAATTCCACTGGTAAATTTTTATATGAATAGATTAATTGAGTTACCTTGTTCGCCACACTCAAAGTCATAAAACTTATTTTTGCTAGAAATATCATGGATCTAAATTTCCCTTTTGAACTACACTTGTTCTTGTACCATCCTATACTTATATTCCAGCAGGTAGGGGCATACCAATTTCATTTTAATTACTATCTGTAACTATTTCTTGGTTTAATGTTTGATAACAATTTTTACCTTAATTAAAACGGTCATTGTCACCAAATGACTTTACCCATAATCATCCATGAATTTCAATTAAATTTTGCAACTATTTTTCATCAAATCCCCTATCTTGCTTACATTCCAAACTACTTTCTTAAACACTTTGACTTTTCCACCTCTGCCGCATCAATTATTACACCTCGCTGATTGTAGACTATGATTGCGCCAACTATTCCTATTAAGATCTCAAGTTAATTATTATAATTATATACAACCCATTGTATTTTGTCAACCCATTGAAAGTGTCATAGACTCCGGAAATTCTAAAGAGAATGTCAAAAGTTGTTGGTTATACTTTACACAATATTTTGGCGTTTTGCATTTGCTGGTGCAGTGTGCTATCCGTATTTGTTTAATTTGAGCAATAACTAAGAATTTCTTGCGCACAGTTTCCGAGTTTTCAGCAACATTTACATTGTTCGTTATTTCCTAGCGACCACACCAGCCTTTTGTTCCCTGCGCTCTTCCGTCACCTCGAACATTATTATGTTCAGCATCTCAACATCATCGTCTGCATGATCCTCATCACATTGCATTTCTATTAAGAGCAACACTGTCAACGTCAGCTGCATACAAAAATACTCCTTTTCGACCAAAAGAAGAAAAAAATAAAAACAAAACAAAAAAAAAAGTTTGCATATTCCACTGCCGCTTCCAGCTCTTTCCTCATTTTCTTGGAGATCCCGTTTATGTAGTTGTTGGTACTTTGCTCCTTGAGGCTATAAACTTTTGTAAACATCTTTTGTTTACTTTCGTTTTGCTGTTTTTGTTCCTGATGCCCTTCTATTGTATTTGTGTGTGTGTGTGTGTTGTTTTTCCTCGAAAATTCTCTCACAATCTTCGTCCTGCAGTCACTCAGTACTACTTGTGTGTGTGTGTGTGTGTGTGTGCAACATGAGCTAAAGCAACAGCAACAGCGCAAAACTTTTAACAAAGAAACGATAAAGATTTTCTTCACAATGTTTGATGAGTTAAAACAATGGACGTGGCAATGTAGAACGCTCGGGCGAGTGCAAGGACATGCATACATACATACATTTCCTATGGAGTTTTCGGCTTGAGCTCAGGCACAATATGGCAGTGTAGAAATTGCACCAGCAACTTGTCACCTCAGCTATTTGAAAAGTGCAAGTACTTGAAGTTTTCGAAATTTAGAAAGTTGAAATGATTGCACTCCTCGTAAGTGAGAGTGTTGTGCAGTAAAGTTGTGGAGAGGAAAAAGAAACAGCATTTAGCTTCACCAAACGACCAATGTGGTTAAACTTAGGTAAACGTCAAGAAAAGAAGAAGAGTTTATTTTAACAAAAACCAGATAAATGTTTGAAAATAATGAGAAGGGACCAACAGATGGTCACAATAAATATATATGGTAGAAATGATACAAAGTGTCCCAACAAAGACTCAAGGATGGTCTAAAAAAGTAATTGGGTGATGCATTTTTTATTGATCGTTTAAACAGGACGGTTTATTAAAAGTAGTGACAGTCGTGTTTACTTCCCAGTGTGAAGTATCTTCAGACATAAATTTGTCGTCAACTCTTTATTAATTTACGATAAATAAGTTACTTGTAATGAAAAATGTATGTACTTGTCGTGGGCACATTCATTCACGAAAAATAAACGACAGTTTTAAAAAATTGTGGTCGTAGGCGACATGGTTGCTTTTACAGAAATCAACGACAAATTGAGCGACATTGTCGTTTATCATTGGTCAGTTACATGTCCTTAATGATTTAGAATAGTCATGATACTGTCCTAAAGGGCATCTTAAAGACACTACCTACCGGATACAGCTTCCCTACGACTATAGCCATATGTTTGTTTGTATATATAAGAGATCACATAAATACTTTTATCGACAAGAATTTTAAACTTAACAATGTTATGTAACAGCTATTTTCTGATGAGACATCTGACCTTCCCGGTCACTGGATTTCATACCTTAGTACAGCCGATGTGACAGTTGCCAAGCAAAGCTTCACCACAGCTTTTCACTGCTAACCTTATAGGTACCAACAAGTAATAGTGCAAAGTTCTATAAATAATTAAAAAAAAATTCCAACTTAAGTGCACATAAATCTAATATTGTTTAATTTAGTCTCGTCGTATTAACTACTTACCAAATATTTATTAAATATTTCCATTCGATATAAAAGTTTTTGTTACATAATAAAACACTCAATAATATTTAATTATATGTGATTACATTAAATTCCAAACATACTAAAATTTTTGAAGGGGCAAAAAATATGTTTTTTTTATCCTCTAGCTTTCAAGTGAATATAATAAAATTAATTAAATCTTAAATAAACAGATATAACCACAGGCCAAATATTTGTTTAGAAATCGACGCGAACCCTTTTTTTATTATACGCTTGTATTTCAACGAAATATTTCTACCAAAGTTTAATTTACAAAATGGACTGTCGTGCAGTTTTTTACACCGCGTTTCACCCTTTTTGATTGAAAGAGTGAATAGATTAATAAAGTGGCTTTCACTTATACGAGGACTGCTTGTTAAGCAGCGTAGGGTAAATTTGATTAACACAAACATGATGTACTAATAAAATATTATTGTTCACAAAATTAGCTTGTGATTTTGTTATAGCATACCTGATTGGTTGTGATAGAGTTTCAATGATTTTTTTTGTTTCTTATACGGTTGTATATTATTACGATAACTAATGTTGTACCTTTTCTTTTTTTTCAGAGGTAAGTTCAAGAAAAATAATTTTGTAAGTAAATTTATGGATTTATCATTATAAAGGTGATTTATTATGATTATTATTTTAATTATAATCACAACACAGGATATTATATATTTTGGCGGAATTTTTATTATAACCCAAAATCTGTTGTTATATCATACGATGAAAGTGCGAGAGCCTACGCGACTGCTGGTGCTCATCAAAATGAGTTCTCTATAAGGCTACTGTATCTATTTGTTTGTGTTGTAGCGCAGTCTTGGAAGACCAACCCCAGGCGACATTACGGGCTTAAAATGTAGAAAACAAAACATCCCTTTTCACATAACTTTAGGGCTCGCTTTTAAATGTTATATTCTGTCTAGACTAATTTTTAAAAGTTGACAGCCGCAAGATAAATTCATTCATCAGTAGCCGCAGGACAGGGAGGATCGGTTTCTGGAAGAGTTGGTTCTTTGTTCGTCGATAGAAATCTTTGTCAGGCGGTTTGCGATCAATAGTCGTCTCTTAATTTTCCAGGCTGTCATTATTAGTTTCGTTTAGTTGTTAACGTTCACGCAGCGTCCCAACGAAGAATACTCTTTGATCGTTGAAACAATAACGTGGTTATGTCCTCATTTATCACCAAAGCAGGGACCGAGATACTAACACAAATGACTAATATTTTGTCATTGTATATGTGAGATGAAACTCTCCTTCTCCCTTTGCACTGCGAAAAATGCTGATATCAATTTAATTAACCACTACGCGGCGTTTTTTCATTCACACATTGAATAAGACAAAATGTCGGTCAGTGTCATTCCGCAAAGTCGTATTAGCTTCGCGGGGATATCATAGTTCGCCATAGCACCTTATATTTTCTGTGGTATCTGACTGTCGTATAACTCTTGTAATAACGGTTTATTTAAATGATTTATTTTTATATGTTAAATACATTTTATGGAAATTTAACGTGACTATGTGTGAAATATGACAACAGACAAATGATTACCATTGTGCTCGATATAGGCATTGGCTCTCTTAAGCGCATTTTGCATTACACGGCGTAATGTTTCTGGTTGCAGGTGCCATATTTCGTCTCGAATATTCTGCTTGAGCTGTCCAAGTGTCTGTGGTTTGTAAACATACACTTTGTCTTTTAAATAACCCCATAAAAAAAATCGGGGACAGTTAAATCTGGTGAACGAGGAGGCCAATGGAAATCTGAATTTTTTGAAATTATGCCTTCACCAAAAATTTCACCCAGCATGTCCATAGTTTGCCTAGAAGTATGCGCAGTGGCTCCATTTTGTTAAACCACAAATTTAGATGTTGCTCCACCATTGGCTGCAAAAAGTTGTCAATCATTGTTCTGTAGGAAGCCCCCAATTGGCCGGAACGGCGACGAGTTGAGACAGATGGATCATTTGCAACACTCTGCTGCATAACTTACACGTTGTCAACGTACATTAAAATAACGGCGATAATTTCGCTGCGTCAGAACAATTGATCATTGAGAAGAATAATAGATAATTTTAATGCGTTGTTGTGGACTGTACGTATTCATTTGAAATTTCCAAGAGTTCAGTTATAATCTGCAAAAAGAAAAAAAAAAATAATGTTAAAAAATAAAAAAAGTTATTTGTGTTTCACATCAGCTGGTCTTATTTGGGCCACCCTGTATAAGCTGGTGAATGCACGTTGTCATCGCCGACGGCCCTAAAAGCTCAGCCGGCAGTCCATCGGTACGCGCAATTTTATTATTTTGAATAAATATGTGTGATCAATGTAAAAACGGGTGTCCCTGCCGAATTCTGTCATACAAACGCAATAGCTATAGCATCATTCGTCTTTATTCTTCGTCTTTAGTATTACATAAAATCCGAATTTTAAAGATTTTTTAAGATTCAAAATAGTTGAACATAGTTTCTATCTGTTTTGCTTTTTACATCAGTGTTATCATTCTTCAACTTTAATATCAATAAATCCAGCGCAACTTATCACACAACCATCGTTCTTTTTAATAACATTTTAATTTCTTATATCTGTAATGAAGGCTTTTTCTGTATCAAAAAAAAAAAAAAAAAAAAAACAACAATACAACACCCAAAATAATTAGAAAATGTATACTGAAA
This sequence comes from Muscina levida, assembly GCA_964034835.1. Lineage (NCBI taxonomy): Eukaryota > Metazoa > Arthropoda > Insecta > Diptera > Muscidae > Muscina > Muscina levida. Next base: position 30,283,255 of record OZ035883.1, on the reverse strand, counting down.
CATAATAAAGTTTATTAAAATTTCTTCTCAAATGAAAGTAAAACTTCAGTTTTGTTTTAATATCCCCTTTATCATGTCTCGATTTTTGTTGTGTCTCACATCTCTTTAGCAAACGAACCCCGGAAAGTTTGTAAGAATGTGTCTAAGCAAAACGTAAACAGCAGAACTTAGAAAAAGGCCTAAAGCATTTGCATTGCCGCGCAAATGAAAAGAAACAAAAACAATACTCTAACACTAACAAGACAATGAACTAAACACAACGAAGAGTTTTCCATTTCAAGCGTATCCATCTCAAGATATTCCTTGGAGACTAAGTGCTTGTAGAGGCGTGTGCGCTCGTATGCCACTCTAGAATCATCTCTGGTGTGCCATCACCATGTCTCGTTGGGTTACGGTTGTTCCAGGAAGATTTGATGTGGTCGTCATGGCAAGTTGCAAAAATTAAACATCATTTTATGGTTTCATAATTTCACGGCAAATGGGAAGTGGAATGCAGATGAGTTTAAAGTGCGTGGCAAGAGAAGGAGGTTAATTTATTTTGAGTGAAAAAATCCATAAGAATTTTCTTAAATTTTTGTTTAGGTTTACAATGTTAAAGGTTTAATGTTTGTTGGAGATGAAATGAAAACACAATATTTTGAACTAAACGTAATGGAAAAAGTCAAACAAGGAGTTACATGAATTTATGGACAAAAAGGATCAGGGACATACTCACTGTAATCGGTGAAAATAAAGAATTGTTTTAAAATAAGTTTGATTATCTATTGATATGCTTGTCAGTCGTGTAGAATTATAAGAACAAAACGATTGTGTACAATTAAATGGCGGACATATTCTTGTACGGCATAATTTCAAGCGGCTGTCATATAGCATCTACCAATCAATTTAATATTTTACACATTTCTTATTAAGTATAACTGAGCTGGCAGCCTGTCTCCAAAGTTATTGGTAAAGCTGTTTTGTACTGTAACAGTTTAATAACGGCAGTTGCATTAATTAGGAAGGTGCCACGCTAACTGTTGAGATCACTCGCGTTGTTCGACAAAGTACACACATTAGTGGCGAAGAAACTTATACCAAATCCTAAGACTCTCACTGTTATACTTTTCCTGATATCAAACACTTATTTTATATAGGAGGTGCCACGCCCGGACCGGTACAATCTCGCCCATTTATCGACCAATTACACATATTAGTGAAGAGTCCACGCAAGTTTTACATGGAGTGCCAAACTCACTGGACATTATGGTGGCAGCGAAAATTAAACTGTGGATTTTCGGAATGCCCGAGTTGTTATAAAACGGCTATGGTCAAAATTTTAGCAATATCTAACAAATTTTAATTCGTGTCCCAAAGAGGTCGAAGGTCAAATCTATATATATGAACATGAATTTGTGTTTGTTTATTTGCATTTTTTGGTACTGTATAGACTCCAAAACTGCTTGACCGAACATTGATGAAATTTTTACAGAATGAAGCTGTTGGCCGGTGGTAAGAATAGGGAACAATCATTGTTGATGTATTAAAAAGGGAGTGGCCCTGCCCAATGGACCCTATTTCTGAAACCGCAATATCTGGAGGACTGTTTCTCCAATAGCCTTGACTAGATGCATTTGGCAGCAAAGTTCGTGAAACAACACAAAATGGGCGGTATCGGAATAGTGGGCGTGCTATGAAACTTGAAACTTTAAAAGGCTGTATCTCACGAACTACAAGTGGTATAAATGTAATAGCTGGTATGTGTTGCTGGCACAGTATGAATTACAGCCAGAGTGAAAGTGGGCTGTGCCACGCCCCATTTAAAAGAAACCATTTTAACAGCCAAAATTATAGTTTGATAGTATAGACAGTGTAGTTGAGATATAACCAGGCTATTTGGAGCCAGGTTGGCAAAAAGGGCCGAGGCGCCCCCAAACATGACAATATTTGACTATTACATATTTGCGAGAAAAAATACAATTCATTAATCGAACATTGTTAAAACACATAGGATTTACTAAGGATTTACTTAGAACCTGACCTCTGATCTTATTTAAATTATCGCCATGTATTTAAATTTGCTGCCGCCCTACTAGGCACACTACATTGCGATTGCCAGAGCCCTCAAGCTTCTAGCCAAACGAGCTTCTGCTAACTAGGAATATGAGTCGACCATTTTAGGAGCACGCTACCGCAATTGTTGTCTCTCTCTCTTCCCGCCAGAAGATACCAAATTAGGCATGTCAGTATGGGGTATGTCCCATGGTCATGGTGAGTTCTAACTAACAACCTCTGTTACTTTATGTATCTGTAGTACTCGGTTGCAATGAAACTTTACATTAGAGCCTGAAGACTCTACCAGCAATTTTGATTTCACAGCCCGTGTGATGCTCTCACTAGGAATCCAACACCAAGTTATCAGGCGGCAAATTAACTACTGATCACCACGCTACCGGTCACACTAAGGAATACTTCACCGGATTTACATACTACCGAGTACCAATGCTTTTAAATCAATAACTCCAACAATTGGTGCGCTTGATACTGCATTGCAAGTTTCAGCCCCTTCCACTCGACGACGGTGTACGGAAACTATGTATTTGTTAAGCTAGGCCCTTCTAAACTACCGTGACAAAAATAATATACTGATGAACAAGGACACATACTAGAGACCTTGTACGTTTGTGAGATCTCGTAGTCGAACTACTACCAGCAAGGGCGTATTCAGGGGGGGCTTATGGGGCAGCTGCCCTTACCTACTGTCGGCGATTTTTTTATGCGTTGGTACATTCTCATCAAATCCTCTATTCACGACAACAGAAGAATATTACCGTCGTGCTATTTTCATACCCTATCTGAATTCACTCATAAGTCCAATTCAACTTAAAACCATAAGCCTAGACAAACTTCAGGATCAAATTTTGCGTGCAAGCTCTTTTTATAATTTGGAAGGTATTGCAAATGAGCTTGAATTTTGGCATATATATTGGAATGAAGAAAAAGAAAACGACATAGATTTGATATTTGCTTATAACAAAACAGATTTTTATCCGAAGATAAGAGAAGCATTGGAAATTTTGTTAGCAATGTCCTCTACAACTGCAACGGTGGAAAGACCTTTCAGTACTCTTAAAGGAGTTAAGACGTGACTGAGAACATCTATGGGAGTAAATCGTTTAAATGGTTATAAAATAAAAAACATCTTATTACATATATTTTATTTTTCCAGGATTGTGTATGCTAAGCACCCATAGGGCCTTAGTAAAGGAGAAAATGGCTGATCTGGAGGAAAGAATTTTGGAGGAGTTTTCAGCAAAAACAAGAAGGCTGTTATTTTCATAACAAAAAAATGTTGGCCCCACCCTACATGAGGACCTGGCTACCAGTTTTAACCCCTTACAGTTTAGCGACTGGTGCACACGAAAAGGCTGCACAAGATTGAGGGATCGGTCCGACCCAACAGCTTTGTAACCTCAGAAAGACTTTTTCTTATCAAGGCATGCCTTTCTAATCTACACTTAATTCGAAATAGCTCGTGCAAACAGTCTGGAAGCAAATTTCACATGAGTGGAATGTGATCCCACACAAAGTTTCAATGCTTTCACTTTGATATTAATCCAGACACTCAATTTGTGTTAATAGTGTCGTATGGGCTTGGTCACTTCTCTTGACCCTCTACTGACCATTCTTAAATCATTAACATTGATCTCAAATAAATCCATACAAAATTTCAAGACAAATGGCCCCAGCGGTAAATAAAGTACCTATTTAGTATTCCATGACATCAGAATGACATCGAGCAGTCTAAATTCATAGAAAGTCGTGCATGTGTAAAGTAAAAAAATATTGTTCACCAATTATAACTCCGATTGAAATGGGCACGTACTGACTTCATCACCTACATCGTAATCAAGCGCGTTATCAAGCTTGCTTAGAACTCCGCTTTTGACTTAATTGCACATGACACTTACTGACAGCGTCGATTACTTTGTAAGCGAGATCGCACCGATTAAAGTGCCGATGACACTCCTATGCTTAATTTAAGGAATATAGCTGACATCAGCTATAAAGGGAGAGTGCTACATACGGGGCCATGCCTGACCACGCACATTGCTGTTAAATACACACGTAATTTCTAGTCGCCCTGGTTAATAGTACGCAAGATATTGTATGTTTGTAAATGGTGTTATAAGGGCGGGGCCACACCCCTTGATGCGGTCTCGTCCATTTTTCCTTGGAATATGTATACTGATCTCAAACAAAAACTTACTAAAGAAGCGTAATAGTCATCTATAAATTGCTATATCTAAAATGTTTTTGTACCAGATTTTTATGTCGTCTATATATTGCTATATCTAAAATGTTTTTGTACCAGATTTTTATTGGAAGGGTCACGCCTTCTTCATACGTAAAAACTTCATACAGCCTAATGATCCTTCTTGATATACAACAATACGCTGTAAAAATTTCAAGAAGGTCATTAGAATAGTGTAGCTACCTATAAATTTTAAATAAATGCAATTTTCAAAATTTGGGAACATTGTTGTTTGGGAATAGTCGAAATTTGGCTTCTTGAATGGACCCAATGTGCCCAATGCATTGGTTGAGTTGTCTAAAAGAATCTTTCTGTTTGCCCATTTCATAACTCCAGTTTGGGACACATCGATTGGATGGTTTGTATTGCATATATGTAAATAAAACGCACCCATGCCATTACTTGATACAACTCACATCAATAAAGTAATTTTTAATAATACTCATAGAAGCTAGTGAATTTCATCATAAAACCCCGACTACCTTTATAGTTAATACGAGTATCCCTTATTACATTTTTTCGATTTCCTCTCATTTCGCTCCACTTTTGCCTGGGCCAACGCATATCAAATTTCAATACTTTTATCACAATACACAGTGAACACAATAAATTAGAATGCCTGACCGGACAAATTATCCCTTGACAAATGATCTGTTTGCACTTTATTCATTGAGTGTTTAATAAAGTGATTCAATTCCCACGATATTGAATTGTTCCATTCCGTTTTATTGATTGCCACGAAACAAAATGCGGTCGCTGAAAAATCCCCAAATTTTGTTCATTTGTCGATTATTTGCATAAAGTTAAATATTTGTAAAGGGTGTATCATTTACATGCCTGTTGTCTGTTTAAAATTCATCCCTGTACGCGGCGGCGATGGATAACTCCCACCCTTCCTCCCTCTATCTGCCAGTCGTTTTTAGTGTTTGTACTCGTTTACAAATAAAATTTTAATATATTTTTGTTGGGAAAATATGTCAGGGAGTATAAATTAACTACGTGATTGTATGCCACAATTTTCGAATTTTGTCTCTTTGTGCTGTTGTTGTTGTTGTTGATGCCGTTGTTTTTTTCTCGGTTAACAAATTTTACTGCGGTATTTGGAGAGGCCAAAAGTGGATAATGTTGTTGCTGCAAATAGTTTGTGGTTTTAGGTATTATTTATTATTATTTCGTTATTTCGAATTTGTTTTTGCGTGTTGTGTGAATAAATAACATTGGGTTATTTGTTCAACAACAACTACTAAGTATTTGTTTCATGCCGCATTTTGTATTGCCCCACCAGACAGAGCACGACACAAAACAACTACTCAATTTAATAAATAAACTTTAACCACTTTCATGCAGTTGTTTAAATTTTGATATGCTGTACAGCAAAAGCAACAGCAACAGCGACAGCAACTGAAACTTTACGCCAACTTTATTGAACATAATGGGAAAATGTTCAAATTAGGCATAATAGAACAACGCCAATTTTTACTGCAAATTGCTCTCAATTATTTCATAACTAAAAAGAAATCTGTGAAGATTTTTTCCATTTAATTCTGGCCAATTATGAAGCTACAAGAAGGCCTTATAATAGATCTAACCGGAAACTTTTAGCCAACAGTCTTGTTCTTTTCCCCTTTTGCAACAATACAAAATTTAGCAATTTGCATGTTCGTTTTTTACTTTGCCTTTAGTTGGTAGAAATGGAATGAGGTTAACAAGAAACTAAACACACACACACACACTCACACACAATAACAAATAACAACACATACAAAAGATGTAAAGCAAACAAACGCAAATACTTGGGACTTTTGGCAAACTTGGCCCTGAGGTTTCCATTTGGGGAACAAACAATTATTTGTTCTATTGTCAAAATATAAAGACCCTCCAACTCCCGGTAAAATGTTCTTGCACAGATAAATGCAAAAACTGAACGAAAAAAAATCTCAAAGGAAACAGAATAAGATTCAAACAGTTGAATGTTTTATTGTATAAAGGAAGTGCGGCGAAAGTTTACATTGGGATTTCCATTTCCATCATTCAAAATGGTTAAACGCTTGAATAACAACAATACAATCGAGTTGAGTGATACTTATTCATAAAATGGGAGTAATTCATGGAAGTGGGCATTGTGACCGTATTGAATTCTGAGCGGGGGAGGGGATTGTCTTAGCAATAATATGAGCAATTGCATTATGGCGACTGTGGGTGGCTGTGTAAAAAATTGAAATCTTCGTGGAAGTTGGAAAACGTTATATCATAATTTGATGGTATAATAATTTTACTGATAAGAGTTTGGTTTCTTTGGCCAGAAGGTTTTTTCTTAGTAAGAAATCAAAAAAGAAGTGATTCACGGAAGTGGTGTGTCCTGGCAAAAACATGAAAACTTCACAAAAGTTGGTTAAGGTTATAGCATTATTTAACATTACTGTGTGATTTAGATTTTTTAGATGTTGATTGGACATTAAATGAACCTGTTTTTCTTTGTATCAAAAGGGGTGTAAAAGCTTTTTATTTAAGAAATCGTAATTGTTGAAATAATCCCTGACAACGGTCAGAGTACACTGTACAATAGGGTGACAGCTAAAATTCAACTTTTGATTTTCGGTAATGAATCGAAAACGGCTCGGCCGATCTTTTTGAAATTTTCACAGAATGTATATACATATCAAGAGAGCGTGGCTCCGCCTATTGGACCATATTTTTTTTAGCCGCAATATCTGGAGGACTGTTTCTCCCATCGCCTCGAATATTTGTGTGGGTGAATTTGGCAGCAAAGTTCGTGATCCAACAAAAAATGGGCGGGATCCGATCAGTGGCGATCTCATGAACTATAAGTTGTATGAATATGATATTTGGTATGTGTTGTTGGTACAGTATGAATAGCAGCCAGGGTGGAAGTGAGCTTTGCCTCGCCCCATTTTTAAGTAACGGTTATAACAGCCATTCTAATAGTTTCATCATCCTGTAAATTTCACAGTATTGTAGAGAAATAACGAGGCTATTCGAAACCAAGTTGGCAAAAAGTGCCGAGGCGCAGCCCAGACACGACAAAATTTGACTATTACATGTTTATGATAGAAAAATCCCATTCCTTAATCAAAAATTAGTAAAAAAAAATATAGGATTTGGTAACACCAGACCTTTGACTTCTTTGGGGTACAGGAAATAGTTGTCCGATCTTACTCAAACTTCAGTCATGTATTGTTTTATATGGAAAACTAGCTGACCGGGCAGACTTCGTCCTGCCTATAGAAGTATGGACTTAAATATAACTTTTTTGGATGGAATGACAATCTCATCGAATCTCATTCTCATTTTTTAATGATTGAAATTTATTGCAAGGAGTGAACATATTATAATAAGTGGGTCTTTCTACACATAAACATGCAACATAAAGTTGTTTATCCAAAAAATATGGATTTTCTAAATTCAAGCCGAAAACTTGAATATACTGGCCTTCAGCTTTATTGATTGTCATCACGAATTCTAACCGAACTGGAATCTGTAATCTTTGAAAATCAAACGGCAAACGGCGTGGGTATCATTGGAATTTATAGTAGCAATACATCGGTGACTTTATATTTTCTATTATATTTTAAGAAGGATAACTCAATCATGTATTGCTTCTTAAATCCTGTATTGCGCGATTAAGGTGTTCCAACAATTTTTTTGTGAGCCTGACTATGGTTTGACATGTTTGAAACTTTTTTATCTTGGTATTACATGTGGGGTTCGAAGAAATTATTGCGGTATTCTGCAACGTCTAAAAGTGTTGCGCATTATAGGTGGATGAAGTATGCAAAACCACGATGTCAAAACCGATGGGTGCATCATGAAAATAAAATCCAACACACCCATTCGTTGCTCTACCTGTAATATATGCATATTTGAAAAATGTTTCAAGTACTGAGTACTCGAATTTTTTCCATCGTTGATCTTAGTCACTTACAAAACATGTCTCAAATATCAAGGCGAATGATGCTATAGTCCTCTAGCTATTGCGTTTGTATGACAGAATTGGGCAGGGCCACCCGTTGATGGCTTGATCACAGATACATATTGATGTTTATTCCATATTATTTTTCTAATCCCGCCCTTTCTCTTTAGAATACGTATATTGATCTTATTGAATCCACACCAAATTTCATGGCCATTCGCACAATAGTTTTTCAGTTATCGCACTATAACAAATTACGTCATCATTTGACATTTTAAATATGTCAATATTTAAATTTTCAAAATTACAAATTTTGGATAATTTTTGTATGGAAAAAATCGAAAATCGACATAATGAATGGACTAAATGTGTCTAATGCTATGTTTAAGTAGCCTATAACCATCCTAATGACACTGGTTTGTTGCACATCGGTTGTATGGTTTTAAAGTCTATAGCGGTCATAGGTAGAAACAAATGTTCACTTTTATATACAATATAGATAGATATAGATAGATAAGATATAGATATCGTCCCCTTAATAAAACAATAGTGTTTTGGTGTTTTGAGAAAATCGAGTTTAAAGTTTTCGTCCAATCGGATGTCTGTGCAATTTTTGAAGAAAAAATTATATACTATTTTTTCCAATGACCTTTTGACGCACTTTGTGGAAGTAGATTTTGACGAAATTTTGACCAGGCATAGAATCAATGGTGGAGATTCTAAATATACAATAAAAAGCACAGCACATACACTGTTGTTATATTAAGGGGTCGATATAATAGGTTATGGTATACCTATATTTTTAAATTTTGGATTTAATGGTAGGAGTGCTAGTGGAGTGGAGGAGCTAGAAAGATAAAATTTGGTACACAGACAGTACTCGACGTTTCAGGTTCAAATTTGCAGACGACATTTGTATTTTCGATCAGTGCGCAGAAGGGGCGTAGCCAACCCGTATTTTAGTCCTCTAAAAATAAAATATGATATCCAGAGAGAACTCTGCAACACAATTATGAATATGCAGACGAAATTTTAATTTTCGATCAGTGGGCGGTGCGGGCGTGGCAAAACTGCGTTTTAGTTCTAGAGATATAAAATAGTACACGGCAGAATTGCTTGAAATTTGCAGACGAAATTTGTATTTTCAGTCAGTGGGCGGATGGTTACAGCGATAAAAATTGTGTTTGATAATACTAAAACTATATTATAAAGGGTGGTTAAATTGTAAGGGCCGATGTTAAATGTGAACCACATTTCTAAATTTCAGACCAACTAAATTTGAACCATGGAAATCGAGCAACGCGTTTAAGTTATTCAGGCTTATTATGAAAATGGGCGTTCAAATCAAAATGCATATCGTGGACATCGTGATTTTTCGGTCAATTTAATCGTCCAAATGTTCGTACAATCGGAAAAATCGTGCAAAAATTTGACCAAACCGGGTCTATAGGAGATGTGAAAACACCAGTGCATGCACGTACAGCTTGTACTGCAGAAAATATTGCTGCTGTTTGCGATAGTATGGCTGAAGAGCCGTTCACCTTAACTCGTCGTCGTGCCCAACAATTGCACCTCTCTCGCTCGTCGTTGATGAACATTATGCATTTAGACTTGGATTTACACGCTTACAAGGTGCAATTGACTCAAGAACTAAAGCCTCTTAACCATTCCAAACTAAAAGATAAGGATACCGATACTACAACTATTCGTATGAAGACGAACATTTTATATTCTTATAGAGGACGGAGAGAATAATAATAATACACATATACACTAGGCAATATAGACAATAATATACAGACAAAATATTTTATTTGCAAAAGTGGGCGGTAGGGGCGTGGCAAAAGTGTTTTAGCGCTAGAGCAATTTTTTGTAAGCAATTCGACACACAGAAAGTGCTAGGCACTACAGCTATGCACATGAAGGCGAATATTTTATTTTCATTCGGTGGGCGAAAGGGGTTGTGCAAAAACCGATTTTTATATGCCGCATGTAGAAATGCATTATATGCGCTTCGATCTTCTGCGTTTCTTCTCCAGTATGCCACACCATGCCATGCAAGGCTCTCAGTAACCCAGTCTTTCCAACAGTGTTTTGGTCGCACTCTTTTACAATGAACTCGAGTTCATTGTAGAATACTTTTCTAGAGGGAGAATTTTCATCCATGCGTACAACATGACGTAGCCAACGCATTATCTTCACCTTAGTTCGTCTGACCACGTCAATGTCGGTGTACAGCTTGATTTTTGTTCGAGGGGAAGGGCTCTGTCAATCAATCGCCTGCTTAGTCCGTATTAGCATCTATTAGCAAGCAGGATTCTTCTCTGGATTTTGATGCTAACGCTATTAGTTCACTGATGCGGAGCTTAGTTAGATAAAATCATATACCACTTCAATATTATAGTCGTAAACATTCACGCAGTATCCCCACCAAGTAGATTCTTTGTTCGTTGAAATTAATTATGTACTTTGTTTTCCCTCGTTCACCATTTTCAGCCGATGACATTTATATCATCAACGTATGTAAGTAGCATATGGCATTTTATGCATATCGTGTCACTCGTGTTTGCTGCAGCTTTTCTCATTATCATCTCCATCACAAGTTGGAAGAGGTCAAATGATACGCTTTCGCCTTGTCTTAAGTCTAGTCTGGTATACAATGGTTCAATTAAGTCCTTGCCCATTTCTGCTGAAAACTTTATGTTAGTTAGGATCATTTCGCAGCTTAGTTGGATTACCAAACTCAGCCTTCTACCGTATCGGGCTGTCGAAGGCAGCTTTATAAACGACGAAAGTCATTTCCAGGATTTTTCGAAGTGTGAATATCTGGTCAGTTGTTGAATTACCATTTCTAAAGCCACACTGATAAGGACCGGTCAGGGTTAACACAGGCTTTAGTCTTTTACTAGAGCACACACGACAGGACCTTAAATGCTTCCGCAGTAGTTGAAACACACATTTGGGCATGCACTTGTGAAACCAAACCGTGTGTAGGAGCTGGTGCATAAAGACCTCCGCCGGATGTCCTTCATCAAAAATAAAAATAACACCCTGTATAGAGTGGTTCTTAAATACTATTTTCTTACATTTCTTCTCCAGAAATTAGTTTAAAACCATCTACACAGAAAAATGTGCACATTATGACCATTTTTCTTACACCCACTTATATAATTAATGCCAGAAAATGTTGTTTGCCCTTGCTCTTTAAAGAATTTTTACTCATGTTACATAAATATGTATGGCGTCACTAAATCATGACCTTTGCCAGATATTTCTACATCTTCGTAGATATATTTTGTAATATCACACCATCAACCACTTTTGACCGCTCTCGTAAGATATTCTGCAGAGATACTTAACATGTGTATCCTATCACACACACGCAAAAATAATAATAGAATAGAAATTGTCTCAACAAAGGGTTTTGGATTAAATTCTAATAATAATTCATATATAATCCGATTAAAATAAATGAGGGAAACTGTTGTGATGCTTTGCAACAACTACATATCTTCATGTTATAAATTGTCATCCTATTACAAGGACACTTCTTCGACTTCCATCAATAACGCCTATGCAAAATTTAAACCCAAATAATCACATTTCTAGGTCAAGTGCTTTCGTTTAATGGATACTATCAAAATGAAAATCTTCGATTTCATGGAAACGCAAACAGTATTTAGCTGGAGTTTGGGTTAAAAATTAAGGCCTTAATATAACACATATAGTGGTGGTGGAAATGAAATTCAATTTTTTGTTTTGTTTTTGTGTTTATGGAATTATTGTTTGTTTATCAGACATTCTGTGTCGTTTTGGATTTTGATGTCAGGGACTGTGACTGCTGTTTCAGAGTCTGTGTTTTATCAATTATGAGAATATAAATAAACAATTTCACAGTGGCTGCTTTTTTGATTAAAGTAAACAAATGCAGGATGCCACACAGTGGTGAGGACTAGATGTTTGTAAGAGATACGATTTAAATGCGTTTCTTTGTTAGGCAATGAAATCAGTGGGAAACGATAAAATTAGACTTTTAGTACATAAACTAGTGATAAAGAGATGATAGTATTAGAGGGGAACCCTATTTTGATTAAGTAAACTTTTGGTAATGCTTATGTTTATTTAATGTCGAAATTGTATTTGATTCAGCCAAAGCATTAGATTTTATTCAATTCTGGCGATGGAAACAATCACGTCCAAGATTGACAGTAAATGTTGATATATGTCTGATTATTAATATTAAAATATGTATATCCAACATGTTTGAATATATTAACAAACTCAACGGTTATTTTTTTTTTCACATATAGTCTTTGAGTTCCACTGTGTGCCAAAGATGCTCTATCGAGAGCGAGTGTCAGTTTTCCTACAAATTGTTTGCTTCACATTTTTCTATTTTTCTTTGATGAACATTTGATCTTTTCTTTATTAATATAAAAACAATCAAATGCTGTTACCGTCTTCAATGTACACATCTTTTTTCGAATTACCACCCAAGTTGAACGAACCTTGAGGTAAACTCATTGATAGTGAGACGTATGAGAAATTGTTGACAGCTTACTCTTCTTTACTTCTACTTCGTTTGAATGACAACCACCAAAGCCATCAGACACTAGGATGAGTCAGTAATCACCCAAATCTATATATGTTCATCAACCCATCTGGCGTCTGATATAGGCAAACGCTGGCAGCTTTTCGTAGAATTGTTTACTGGCAAAACATACTAGTGGCAACGCAAAACAAACAACATGTCAAGTATTGCGAAAAAGCTGAAAGAAGAAGATACAAATGATGTATTTAAAGCAGAAAATTTGAAGTAATATTTCAGTGCGAAACAATTTTGATTAGTCAAACATAGAAAGTGTAAGATAAACAATTATTTACAGGATTTTCTTTGTCATGGCACAGGCCAAGGTTTATGTCATTGAGGGCACAGTTAAAGATGAGGCAAGGTTTTCTTGCGACAGTGATGTCAATTTGGGAGGCAATATTTTGATGAATATATCGTCGGTATTCTGCAAAATTGTCTTAAGTCTACTTTTTTATGACCGCTTGCGGTTTGATACAATCATTTCAAAATTAAGTACTTTCAACAGACATGGGATTTTTAACAGGGCCTAGACTATGACTTTTGCTACACTTTGGCATCCTTAAGTCTTTTTCACAAAAAAGTGGACTTGCGACCTTTTTTCAGGACACGGACTATATGTTCTTAAACTTGTCTTGTAAATTTGCTCTATATATTCGCAATAATTCATATTACTAATGATATTAATATTGTACTTCTAAACCTTGTAGTACCTTTGTGACACTAAAACAACGGGATCATAATAGTCCTAGTAGAATACAATGATATTGTTGTTGTAACAGCTGGAGGAAGTAGGTGGGTGATACTTCTTTATACTGATTTTCAATTTATCGACAGTCGATCGTATATGTAATCCGATTATCGTACGATCATTGTTGGCAACTCGCTCCTTTGTAAATAGGTTTCTGTCAAGGATAGCTCGTTGTTGTTGTTGTTTTTAAGTTATAACCACCATTTTCCTCCAAGAGATAGCGCCAGCTGGTTTTATTGATTTATTTTTAAGACGTTGTTAAATCTTTGCCTTTTGTCCTTGGTCCTTGCGCAAACTAAATTTTTTGTTGTGGAAGCATCTAGAATAAGTTTGGAGAACTCGAAAGTAATTGAAAAGTAATTTTTCGTCGGTATTGATACCCACTGAGATATTATAATATGGATCCCTTAATTGTACACTGCAATAAAGGATATGCATGAAATATAAAGTACCAATTTGAAAAAAACAAAATTTTAATGTGAATGATATTATTCAGTCACATCTGTTCAAGAGAACATTTTGCTTCTTTAAAGTATGTAAAGGTTCAAATTTAAAATACCATTCAGTTAAATCCTCGCTCCCATTAGTTTTTTGCCCTAAAACATTTTTTCACGAACCCCAAAGCCACCATTACACCCCTTGTGAACGTTACATCCCTTGCACTCAACCAATTGTATGTAAATACTTCAGTCCTCGGGGTCACTCTCCCATCAACAGATTTAAAATGACTCGTCAGTTACACAACGACAGTAATTTGCTCGTATTATCACATAAATTACTGAAACGGCAATGAAATGGTTAACAATAATATCAAGTGGCAATGAAAAAATTAATTAAATACTGACCAACAATTTTTACTATTGTATTTAAAAGCACGCACGACGCGTGATGTCTCAATGAAAAACAGAATACACAGACATTATATCAGGACTTTGGGTGGAATGAAAACAACAACAACAAAAGTGGTTGGCGTGCCGTCTGGACCAGACTAGTAAAAATAAAGGGGAAATATGTTTTACGTTCATGTTGGCAACAGGACGACGACGTTAGCAACGTTGATGTTTATTTGACGCTATTGTTTTTACTTGTTGTTTGTGTCTGCAATAGATATGTGAACTAGTTGTTGTTTTTATTCTGAAATAACGCCATTGATGTCGGCATATGTGGGACATTCCATTAATTGTGGACCACATGATGTATGAATGTATTTAATGGTGTAGGGACCATAAAATGTTACATTCAAAATTCTTTTTAATATGTATAAGATACAGTCACTTTTTGCAGATAGTATAAAAATTACTCTATCGATTTTCTGAGAAGATGATTCATTATATTCAGGACAAAAATTAACGGAACAACTAGTGGTATTATAATTTTTCTAGTTCGTAATATTTTTTCATGAATAGCGGCAGATTGTGAGCGACGAACCCTGATGGTTACCTCCCGCCTTTAGCTACTTTACAGGCTATGAAGCACGAATAAGAAAATGTATCAAACGGAACCCTCCATATGTTAACGACCTCCGCAAACCTAATAGGAACCATGATTTAAGGGTAGATACCTGGAATGTCCGGACTCTTTAAAGAGAAGATGCCACTATCCGACTAGCGGATGTCCTCAATAAATAAAAGGCTGACACGGTCATCCAGGAGTTGAGACGGACAGCACGCGGTATGCTCTTGATGTAAAAATTGCGATATGTATTACGGTTGCCATGCGGAAAAGCAAGATTTAAATGTGGGACCGACCGTGGCATAGTGGTGAGAACACGAGACTACCATGCGGGAGATCCGTGTTTTGATTCCCGGCTCCAGTCATCTAGTTTTTTCTTTCATTACGGGCACCTCGATGTTGTCAACAGCAACTTCGTAGTATAAGTGACAAGATAATTCGCATATCTAGAAAAAGCTTCTCAAACAGTGACGTTCACAGTCGTCGATAAACATATCGGTGCCGTTTGTTGTGAATATACAATAGGAAGCGTGTTAATCACAACAACCTGAGAAGCATTCCACACTTCATTCATGGGGTGTAAAGGGAAATCAGGTAAAGTTAGGATGTGGATATGAAATTGGCCAGAGTCTCAGAATTATTGTCTCGCTTTTCAATCCTGTTAGTGATCAAGTAGCCAATTTCTGTATCAAGGCGAAATATTACTACGTCATACTGATTTGCGCACATGCTGCGACGAAAGATAAAGATGAAGAGATTAAATATGTATTTTACGAGTGCCTAGAGGATACATACGACCGCTGTCCTGGGAGATTTACATACCAAAATAGGAAGGAACATGTTTTTGGTTTATCGATCAGGTTTACACTGGTAAGCTTCGCAGCGGGAAGCAACATGGCAGTGAGTGAAACCAGATTTCAGCACAGATATTCACAAGGCAACTTGAATATGCCCCGCTTAAAACATCAAAATCAAATTGATCATGTGGTAATTGATGGAGGTCATGCATCTAGTGACATGAACGTACGCGTTGTTATTGTAACAGCGTGGACTATTCAAAATTTTCAAGTTTTATATCCGGGGGTTCTTCGCAAATGTCCAGCCCTAAAAATTGGGCTACTTCCACTGGATTGGCCCATAAATCCAATGTGGAGTAGGGTGGGTTCGCAAATGTCCAGCCCTAAAAATTGGGCTGCTTCCACTGGATTGGCCCATAAATCCAATGTGGAGTAGGGTGGGCTTGGAAGTGGGCATACATTGAGGACGGCACGATCTGTGCGGGACCAGAAGGCATTTAGCATGTTGCTGCATCCCGATCTTAGTTGTGCCAGAGTGACTCTTGTTTTACGTGACAGGCTTACCTCTGTTTCGGCCGCAGGGAGCGGGCGACCTCCAAGAACGACATTCATGCGGAAACCTGAAACCGCGAAATTGGTGGCGTCTCTATGAATGTCGTTCAAAGCTGCTGCGTACGAGGTGCGATCCAAGGGATCCTGCACATATTTGCGTATGTAATCCTCGTATACTCGAAGGTCCTTCCTGACATGCCTCGGAGGAACATCCAACTGAGTGATGTTAAAGTTGGGATGACTCCTCCGATGACATCCCAGGAGGAACTGTCTGGCATATGACATTATGTTCCTTGACTGGAAGGACCTTCGTTTCCTCATGTAGACGGTGTTCTGAGGTTATCTGCATGCAGTCCATTACAGTCCTCAAGGCGGCATTTTGGCAGCTTTGAATATTTCTACACTGGGTATCACTCAACTTCGTTTATTTCGAAGCAAAATAATTTGTATGCGATTGGACAACTTTTCGTACGTAACATTGAACTCAGTACCAGCCTTAAGTAAGGAAGTAAGGAATCTTGGTCCAAGGACAATATAAAAATTTTAAACTTATATATTTTCCATTTGCATTCCATGGCCAAGACAAAGTAGAGCTTCCCGCATTTGACTTAAAACGATTCTCTTTGCGGCTCTTACACAACGGAAACTCCAGTTTGATGACGAATACGAACGTCATCTTTGTGGGAAACCTACTAGGAAGCCTGACTCGACGGTTCGTCAGTGACTGCCTACTAAATACAGAGATTTGTCGCCTTAAGAAATATAAATGGCTTTGACAGAGCTCGAACTTAGGTCAACCGCATTGTAGTTGTGTGTTCTAACCATCAACCCATGGCCGGCTCCATCCAAAATAGTTAATTAAAATTAAATTTCTGATCCAAAATCCATCAAACTAAACATTGAAAATGCAAGCAATCTAGTGGTAATGAGCTCGCAAACGGTATCGTTTTCCGGCTTTGGCTGTACTGAAATATTTATGAAGACTAACCTAAGTCCCCTAAGTTCAACCTCACCCCAGACATACCCACAATCTATAGCGATTAACAACCAAATCCCATTATCAAGAGAAATCCATGTAAATTATCTAGATAAAATCATTTTGTGAAGATACCACAAGTGCTTTAACCCAATGGAAATTATTGTCTGATTTATATGTCTGGTCTGTTATGTCTATGAAGTACAACAACAGCTGCAAACAATCCATAGATCAAACAAACTTCCACACACACACACAAACACCAACATTAATATACATAGCCACTTCAACAAGGTCCTCAGACAAGAATTGTAAATATTGTGAAAATTAAGCTCGTTGCCCTCTTGAACACACTAAGAAAAATAAAGAAATTGTATAAAAATATAATAATAAATACTATATAGTATAAGTATGTAGTATATGTCTTCGAACAGCAATAAGCTTCTCCAACTACCACGTGTATAATAAACAATGGTATAAATCATAAATAAGCAGATACTCGTACAACAGGCAATAGCAATAGCATCATAAGTAGTTGTGTGATAGAATATGAATACAAAGGCATGGATGAGTACAAAAATAATACATAGGTGAGTTTTATACGTAGCATTGATAACACACTTTTACAAAATGGAAACAATTTAAGGAACTTGGTTAGTGACCTGGTGTATGTTGTAGGTCTGTCGAATGTAACAGGAATCTGTACACAAAATTTCCCTAACATCCTTTAAATCTGGACTTACCGTTCAAAAACAGGTTTTTTTTGGATCTTTCCTCACTTATGAGCTTAAAACTAAGTCAATTTTTATCCAAGTTTTGATTTCTTAACGATTTTGGAAAGAGTAATCGTAGACCTTTCCAACGATATACATATTTATATAAATATCTTGTCACATCTGTCTGTTTTTGTAAGAGGTATGCTTCGAGACAAGGTTGAATATTACCAGGAAAACAGTCGATGTTCTAGAAATATTCCACCTTACCTCGAAGACAAAAACAGACAGATGTGAAAAGTTATCTGTAACAAAAATATATTTATCGTTGGAAAGGTCTAAGATTCTTCTTTCCAAACCCGTTAAGAAGTCTAAACTCGATTAAGACTTTTTTTTCACTATTTTTTAAGTTTAAAGAAACTTTTAGCCCTCATTTTTAGTTGCTTACCAATATATCCTGCATTTTGCTACTTTCTTGCCCAAAGCTGTTGACACCTAAAGTACTTCGCTGTCAAGGTAGTCTACCGCCAAAGTACTATGCGTGTTGTGGTGTTTATTGGCCTTTGTAGAAACAAATATACACCTACATACATGCCGCATTACAATGTTTTATGCGTGTCTATGAATATCTTTTTTTATTATATATCACTACAGTCATTGACCCTTAAATATATCGTAGGTTCATTATCACCATTAAGTTGATGGATGTTTGTATCAGCTTAAATATCTCATTGAACTTTCAATATGGTACTTCTTAAAAATTTGTCACTGATTTTGGGGGAGTGAGAAAATTGTATTTGGGAAATTTGGGAGGTATCGCAAATTAAATGCCACAGTGTGAACCAAAGTAGCAATAAGGAATTATTTAACTTTTCACAGACATTATGGGGAATCTAACTCTTTGGTACCACACAAAATGTCATGTAATCAAGACTAAGTTGTTATGAAATGTCAAATAATAAGGAGAGATTGAAAACGCTTTAAAATTTTTATTTTTGGTATTCGTCAGTAATATTTTTGTTTTTTTCTAAAAATATCTGTAGGAAATTCTTCACAAAGCGTTAAAGTCAATAAGACTACATCATGTTTGCTGCGAATTTCCTATAGGTTTCTCTCATTTAGAGAATCAGTTTTTGCAGTCGGACTCGCTGCATTTGCATGTGTAAAAGTGAGATGCGACACGAAACGTATGTTATGATTGGTGTTTCTAGGTAAACACAAATGTGTACAAGGACACATGTTTGCCTTAAAAACAATTCCAAGAACAAGTGAATTAATCATTGAAAACAGTGGCTACAATGGAAAATATTGTCGGATAATATAAATGGTAAGAATCAGGAATCTAACAAATTATTTTATTGTGTACTCTAAAGAGGTCATTGAATCCTTTGTCCGACATTGACCAAACTGTAGATTTAGTCATAGATTGATGAAATCAATGGATATACCGACTTTGGTATGCCTACTATGAAAATTAAATTTTCAGGATCTAAGAGAGGTCCTTGACTTTGGTCAAACTTTAGTTTTTAGTCATAGATTGATGGAATCAATGGATATGCCTACTATGAAATTTAAATTTCAGGATCTAAGAGAGGTCCTTGAATCCTTTGTCCGACATTGACCAAATTTTAGATTTAGTCATAGATTGATGAATCAATGGATAAACCGACTTTGGTGTGCCTTCTATGAATTTAAATTTTCAGGATCTAAGAGAGGTCCTTGAATTCTTTCACAAATTTTAACCAAATTTTAGAAATTGGTGTCATTAAAAGAGGCTGTGAGAGGTGCCAAATATTATTCACCTATAAAAACTCCTTCTATTTTTGGCCGCTCCTTGAATGAAACGGAAACCACTGTGAGACGGTTGCTTTCATTCTTTAGTTCTGTACAAGGACCTACGATGGCCTCTGGATATCAAGAATACCAGTAGATTAGAAATTGTTACACTGCCGATAGCAACTTAGCAGTATAAGTGTTGAGTTAATCGGCATGTCTAGTAAAAGCTTCTCAAACAGTGACGTTCGCATTCGTCAATAAACAAGTAGGTGCCGTTTGTTGTGAATCTAAAATAGAAAACGTGTTATGTGGAGAAACGTTTAAAAAAATTATAATTTTACTTGCATTTTTTTAAAAAAAAACCATCGCCTCCAACATTTTGGTTTGGTGGTGGACAATCTACTTTGTCGTCGATGACTGACGTGATTTCGGCACTTAAGCTGCCTTCGGAAACGAGCTAAGTACGAGGCTGTTCTTCCCATATTTGGTCACATGTCTGTAACCAGATTACAATCTCTGTCCTTACAGTTGGGGATCCCTTTTCCAAAAGCTTTTCCTTTTAAATTTTGGTATAACTTTTGGGTTTTACCTCTACCCCTGTAATTTTCGATATTCTGGGTCTATCTTTTCTTCCAAAGACGTCTTTTTCGCCTGAACAGGCGTTTCATCTCCCTCCTCTTCTCATTTTAACGCTCCGTCACTGCACGCGTCGTCATTGTCTGCAGTTTTGCGTTATATGCAGCATATGTTTCCTAAGACATTACGCGACATTTCTCATCGTACCAGGGCTTGTCTGAACCTGGTTTTTCATAACCCAGTACGGACGTTACGACACTAGTTATAGAATTTGCAATATGCTGCCACTGTGTGTCAGAAATATCAGAATTACAGAGGATTGTTTGAAGTAATGGAGAGTGTTGGTTGGAATAGGCATTGGATATCTCGGTGATCTGAGTCAATATTTGTTGTTGTGAAGACTAAATTTTCCGACTGCTTAACCAAGAGCGTTGTCCCTTGTTATTTTAGCCTGAGCAAATCTCCAAGAACAACTTAAATATAATTAACAGGGTCATATATTTTTTCTATATATGACTTTTCGGTCACTAACAGGATTAAACCACGAGACCAGATGTCGTAGCCTCTTACCGACAATGAATCCACATTCAAATTTGGGTTTTTTGTATGGCAGCTGTAAAAGATGTCACAGTTCTTTCCCCGTGTGCATCCTTGTCTCGTCCTAAATTATATAAATTTCGCAAAATTGAACATCACTTTTGTTAATGGCTTCAAATATACTAATATACAACAATTAATTGCTTTGTTAGTACTACCACTTTATCTAAAGATCTTTCAGGGTAATTGCATTTCCATTCCCCCCACTGTACACTGTACGATATGTACTTGCAGTACACGTCGTCAGACCAGCATAGACCTTCAATGTTTAGACAAAACAATTACACGGATCCAAGGAATCCAAGCACACACACACACACATTCGCACGTTTAAATCTACATGGGCGTGTGCGTGTGCGTGTGTAGATGTTTGTGTCTGCCCTACTGTTTTTAAGTTTGTCAAAAGGAAGGAAACAATTTGGTAAAGTAGCTTTTGTATTTTTCCTTCATTTCACTAGATGTCACTTACACTTGTGTGCATGTTAAGATGCAACAATCACAACAACAATCGCTTGCATTCCCTTGATGCTACACACTCTTACATACACATAAACACTGATTCATATGCCAGAACTTATCACACACGCAGATGCAGACATTCATACGTACCCACTCATTCACTCACATCATTGACCTCGATGAATGCGACTGAATGAATGTGGTGTGAGTGTGTGTGTCAGTGTCAGTGTATTAGTATGACTACAAGTATGTTGAATACCACACTGCATTCGACGAGAAGAAAACTTAACTAACCTATCATAGGTTATCAGTGCTACTGTTGTTAAGCTGAATGATTCTTTTAGTTTAACCTCAGGTCTGCACTTTAGTTGTTTGTATATTTTAACTATTGCCACATGAGTGAACACTCGAGTCGACACACAGTCTTTTGCGCAAAACCTTACTACATATTTACTTCATCATAATCATAAACGTAAGTATGTTATGCTTGAGCTGTGCTATTTACTTTTAACTTAGGTGCAGCAATGAATGTTATAAGAGCAGATGTTTAAAATAAAATGTTGTTTGAAAGAGAGATGTCGATTTTAGGTCCTGGAGCACCCAAAGTAAAATTTTCTGAGCAAAATTTTTTTAGAATATGTTAATGTTTTATAGTCTCATATAAAGGTCCTCTTATGGGACTTTTCTTGAAATAAGGACGAAAAGGACAAAATTCAGGTTACACCTGATAGGAGACATCCAAAATGCACTGAAACAATAACAATAGATTGCTGTTAACACAGTGCTATGAAGAGCGATAAAACGATTAGCAAAAGTTTGAGATATCGATTTTTTCTCTTAAGCACCTTAGCAAAATTTTCTAAGTAAGATTTTTATACAATACTAGTTGACCCGGGTAAACGTTGTTTTGCTTTCAAAAACACAAAAAAAAACTAAATATTGCGCCATTGTCGGACGAACTTCAAACTACTCAGAAACACTACTCACGGCCCATAGAGCATGCATATAAAAATGGTCAAAATCGGTCCAGTAATTTTTGAGTTTAGCGATCACGAACATACACGTAATTTTTATATTTGTAGGGATTTGAATATTGTAGTCCCATTTTAAGATCATTTTCTGACTATTCTCCAAATAAGTGCGAAAAGACACGAGAGAAGTTTAGATGGAGAGTAAAAATTTTTCACAAAAAATACTTGTTAACTTCATTAAAGACATCTGATATCGAAAATGCACTAAAACAATAAGAAACATAGCTTTTTAGGACCTTTTTTTAACTCTTATTTTAGTTTAAACTGAAAACTTTGTTTCATTTTTGTGCTTTGCATTTTTTTCTATTATATTAACACATTTTATATGTTTCACTATTTTCACTATTTAACTGCTCACAAATGTGAACATACACATACATAAGAATGTTAGCAGATATGTACCTACTCATGTGCCTAGAACCAAGTACAATCTTTACAATACACAAAATATAAAAACACAATATCTTGCTTAGAAAAAGAACGAATCCTAACAAAACTTTCGTATCTTTATTTCTCTGTGGTTTTGCTTAATTTATACCTATGAACATAGTCCTTTCGCCATATGTATGTGTGTTTTCTATACATATGTAGGTTGTACTTGGGCAATTGCATGCCAAGTGAACACCCCAGCAGCGGAAAAGACGAGGCATTGTAAAAATATGCCTGCAAACATGCCTTCAAAAGGCATTTTGTTGACATTCAAATATGCCTTCCTTTTCCAGGCATGTATACAGGCTATAATAAGTCCTTCACTAAGCCTTATAAAAAATTCCATACCCATGCACATTTCGCTTCTCAAATGAGACCTGAATGAGGCCTCTTACTAGGATGAGAATAGATCCCGCAGACATGCCTCTTTCCCTTCTTAAAACTTGCCTGTGAGCAGCCCTACTGTGTACCCCACAAAAATACCATAGATGTTCTCAAAGGGCATGCAAACTTTCAAACTAGTAGAAGGCAGAATTGACGTTCATAGCCATGCACATGTCACTTCTCCGATTAGGCCTGTTGGCAGGCCTCTTAAGGGAAGGTAAGACAGATGCTGTTGTTTATGAAAACCACATGTATGTTATTTATCGTACAACAACTATATCACGTGATAGCCGAGTAGGTAGCATGCCCAACTATGAGTACTGAGGTCGCGAGTTCGATTCCCGCTGCTGGAGCTTAAAAAAAATTGTAATTGTAAATTGTAATAAATATTGTATTAAAAATTTATAAAAAGTAGGAAATCATTTAATATGGAAATAATTCGCATGTTTTTTTTATTTAAGTCCTTCTATAAATGCTCTTTTGCAGGCCTGCAAGCTGGTCTGCAGTAGCATTCCTCATAGAAGGCCCTTGGTATTAGGACTCCAAGCAGGACATACTAGGCATGCCTACTGAAACGCCTTCAATGAGTAAGGGGATGTGCAGGCCTTGCCTGCCTATGACACCCTATGTTAATTTGAAATGAAGACTGCATTTGAAGGGTAGGGCTTCTGACTGCCTTTGCGGGCCTGTAAGAAGGCATGCGAAGCCCCATTTTTTGCTGCTGGGACACAATGGCACATACACACGCGCACATGTATGCATTTAAAAGGACACCAGGTGCAGTTTAGTATTCTTAATATAATGGCAAGTTATTACTTGATATCTAAGCTCTGCCTGTCTCGATGTGCAAGCGCACATAGTACACACATGTGAATATATATAACGGCACACATGAACACACACACACGCAATTTTACAGTTGTATAACACAATGATTTGCGTACTGGGAATTTTTTCCTTTGCCAGACGCATCCATGGAAAAACGCACTCACACACACACACAAACATAACACATTCCTAAACTCATAGGGAAATTCATTATACAAGTGATTGCAAACAGGACGACTGACTGCTGTTGTGTTCCTTTGAAACTCTTTGTGTGCATTATGTATGCTTAGGCGAGTAAGTCTAGATTGGAATGTTTGCATCTGTGTAGATGTGTGTGTGTGTGTGTGACAGCCTATATGCTTATTTTCCTTTGCTTTTTTGGAAAGTTTTTCAATTGAAATATTTTTTCATTTAAATAATATTTTGTTTTGCTACAAAATTTAAGAAATTTCAAAAGAGCCTTCAAATATGTTAGGTTCATATTAAATTTAGTTTTTCTTTAGCATCAAAAGTGTTATCGGATTTCATATATTTAAAATGATATATATAAAAAATTAATAAACACTAACTATTGGAAGCTCATCGTTGCAGTAATTGGTTTTGGTACAAAAAGACATAAAAGTTGTTGTATTTCTTATACAGTTTAGTCTGTTAAAGAATCATTATAAGGAAAAAACGTATGGGTTACTAATTGATAAAACAGATACTGGCGACTTAGTCAGGATAGCTGGCACAAAGCGTCTGCCCATGTTCTATCGACAAAATATGGGCGAGTTAACTTTGTACGGTTTTAAAGATCATTATTGATCATTATTGATCATTATTGAGTTATCAGTAAAATATTTGCTTTAAATTATTATTTAAAAGGTTTATTATTACTTACTTACCTACATAAGTAGACCGTTACAACTTACGAACGTGGTTCATAAATTTGAGGCCTTAAGTATTAAAGAATTCCATACGCTTCGGCCTCCTGCGTGCGTTTTCCAGTTAGACCTACCAGACGGTGGCACGTCGCCAACCACTTGGTCCTTCCAACGAAGTTTGGGTCTCCCTGCTCTGAGCCCCCCTTCAGATTTGCCTTCAAACACCTTTCTCGCTGGAGCATTTACATCCATTCTGGCAACATGTCCCAGCCATTGTAATCGCTGGATTCTGACTTTTTTAGCTACGTCGATGTCGTGGTAAAGCTCAAAAAGCTCATGGTTCATCCGATGGTGAAACTCGCAGTTGACACAGATAGGTCCATATACTTTTCGGAGTACTTCTCTCTTGAATCCTCCCAGGTTTTGTATGTCCGTTGTTGCAAACCACAATTCGCACCATACAACAGAACGGGTAAAATTAACCCCTGCTACAGGTGTTTCTTAGCCTCCCGAGGTAAGGTGCTGCTGAAGTCCGTAAAAACATCTTTTGCAGAGCACTATTCTCCGCTTAATTTCTTGGCTGACATTATTTATCTTGTGGACGGAAGATCCAAGGTAGGTAAACTCATCTACTACCTCAAAACAATAATTATTAACATTGACATTGCGTCCTCATCGAGTGGACTCTTTATTCATCGAAAACATAATTTTTGTTTTGTCCTCGTTGACCGCTTAACCCATTTTTGCTGACTCCTTTTCTAGCGATGAAAAAACTGCAGTCACATCCCGCAGATTTCGGCCAATGATGTCTATATCATCGGCATAGGCTTGTGGCTATGTGGCTCTTGTGGAATATGGTGCCGGACATGTTGACACCAGCCTTTCTCATCACCCTCTCCATAACTATATTAAATAGGGTAATGGACAGGCTATCACCCTGCCTGAGACCTCTTTTTGTGTTGAATGGTTCAAAGTGATCCTTACCAATCTTAATAGAGTCGAATAAGCTTTGCACACAGACACGGTCTCATATTTGTAGAAGACAAAGAGGTGGTAGGTTTCGATCTGCTTCTCATTAGTTGTTTCCAGGATTTGTCGTAAGGTAAATATTTGATCCGTCGTAGATTTATTAGGTCTAAAGCTGCACTGATATAGTCCATTTAGTTTTTATACAATAGGCTTTAGACGTTCACACAATATGCTCGCAAGGACCTTGTACGCAATTGGTAATAGGCTTATTCCACGGTAGTTCTTACATCCACTACGACCTCCTTTCTTGTATATGGGGCATATCAGACTGAGACTCCAATACCCGGGCATGCTCTCCTGCAGCCAGATGTTCTCCATGAGATGATGCAGATGTGCTCCTCCCCGTCTGCCTTAAACAATTCAGCAGGGAGATCCAGTCGCTTTGTTGTTTTTAAGGCGGGATATTGCCACACGTATCTCGCTCTGGCTCGAAGATGGACAGTTAATACCATCGTCATGGATTGGAGCGGGGTGTTCTGTGGTGTCCGTATTCAGTACATTTGTAAAATGTTCTCTCCACATCTTCAGAACCTTATCCGGATGCGTCACTAGCTGGTCATCGCAGTCCTTGCAGGAGAGCAACCCTGTTCCACGCATTGTTGCCTTAACACTCTGGCAGAATTTTCGGGATTCCTCTTTACATCGGAGCAACTCTGTGCATTCATCCTGTCTCTTTTTCAGCTCCATCGTTTACCGCCTAAAGAGACGAGTTGCCTCTCGTCTCTTCTCCCTGTGCCGTTCACGAGCGGCTCGAGTTGCCATTGGCTGCAGTTTTGCACTGTCTTCAGCATCCGTCTCTTTCGTGACATTGCGACATTCACCATTGTACCAGACATCTTCTTGAGACGGGTTTGAGTATCCAAGTACGCTTCTCGCAGTCCGTTCTATGGAGTCGGCTATATATTGCCAATGCTAGGTAATATTATGGAACATTCCATAGCAGTTGAGTGAGGTGGTTGGAGTAGGCGTTCGCTACCTCTGTGGTCCGCAGTTTACGGATGTCCAGCTTTCGTTGTGCCTGGTTACGTACGTTTTTCGCTAAGCTTAGCCTTGTGTGTACCTTAACTGCGGTAAGGTAGTGATCGGAATCAATATTAGCACCCCTAAACACTCGTACGTCCAGAACACTTAATGCGTGCCTTCCATCGAATACCACATGATCTATCTGATAGCTCGTCAATTGATCTGGAAATAAATATGTTACCTTATAAATATATTTATGGTCAAATGTAGTGCTGTTAACTACCATATTTCTTGCCGCAGGGAAATCAATCAGTCTGATGCCATTGTTTGACGTTTCGGTGTGCAGACTGAATTTTTCGATGGTAGGCTTAAATAGTAACCCGGCCGTGGCATAATGGTTACAATACGCGACTACCATGCGGGAGACCCAGGTTCAACTCCTGGCTCCAGTGGACAGCAACTTCGCAGTATAAGCGTCGAGTCAATCCTCATGTCTAGTAAAAAACTTCTCAAACAGTAACGTTTGAATTCGTCGATAAACAAGTAGGTGCCGTTAGTTGTGAATCTAAAAATAGAAAGCGTGTTAATTCACAGCAACGCGAGAAGCTATCCCATACCTTGTTCGAGGGGTGTAAAGAAAATTTTTTTTTAAGTAAGGCTCAAATGAGACCGCCCTTAATGGAGACCCCCGCCTGTTTTAGCATTAAAATCGCCTAGTACAATTTTGATGTCATGGCTCAGGCTACGGTCATATACATTTTCTAGGCTCTCGTAGAACTCGTCTTTGTCCTCATCGCTTTTCTCTTCTGTCGGGCACATAGAAGTGTTATATGGAAAAACTTTGTTTTGACTCTTATGGTGGCTATACGTGCACACACCGGGTTGAACCTTAAGACTAGGTGTTGCAGTCTCTTGCCAACCACCAAATCGACATCCAAACTCGTGCTTTTCCTCTTGGCCACTATAGTAGTTGTCGCACTTCTTCATGCGCGAGCACCCGTGCCCCGTCCACCGGATTTCCTGTAAAGCGGCTATGTCAGCCTTGTATTCTTCGAGAACTTCCGCCAGCAGGCAACTGGTCTATACAGTTTTCTAACATTCCGGTTGCATATCCTCAAATCATGGTCCCTTATTCGTTTGCGGTGGTCGTCAACATATTATTATTAAAATAATCAAAAAATAATAATACACGAATGTAAAGTTTTTTTTGTACATTTTCTAAATGTACATTAAGCCGGGTCGATCTATATGGAGAAAAAAAAATATATGAATGTTACCGCCTTATATGAACAGTCTTATAAAAACAAATTCGGAGGTGCAAAATTTTAATTTTTGTGGGCGTGGCAAAAACGCCGGTTTTGACGTTTTGTCCATAACTTTGTTATTCGCTGTCCGATTCTTAAGTTTTTTATATCGTTGAAGATGGATTAACAAGAGCTTTGTTATTAATATAGTTACTTAAAACTATGACGTCATATTCCAGTGGTTCTCAACATTGTATCCTTAAAAACCCCCCTAATCATAAAATTTTCTGATGCAGATTTGAAGCCCTGTAGAAACTATAAAATAATTGCGAAATAAACGTTACATTTTCTTCATAAACAAAAAAGTTATATTGAATAAACATTTTAGTACATATGATAGTTCGAAGTAGATTTGTATAAAAAGTTTTATTTGCTCAACCAAAGATTTCCTCATGATCCGATATGGCATTAAGCGACATCATACTTAATTTACATTGGTCGCTAAAAAAATCTTTGGAAGTTCTTCAGTTAGATAGTCTTCCGATTATTTGGTATTTTCGAATATTGATTTTTATTTGTGTGAACTTTATTTATTTTTCAATTGTACACGTTTTATAACAAACGAATGTAATAAAAATAAACAAATGTATATTTCGCACTATCACATGTACTGACGTTTTAAATCAATATAACTTTTTTGTTTATGAATAAAAGTTAACGGTTTTTTCTAAAATCGTTAATAGTTTTTCAAGGCCTTCAAATCTACATCAAAAAATTATATGCTTAGGGGGGTTTTTAAGAATACAATGATGAGAACCGCTGGAAGATGGCGTCGTTGTTTAAATACTTTAACACACTAACAAAGCTGTGGCTAATACCTTTTCAACGATGCATAGATCTTGACAATCGGAATAAAAATAACCATGTTATGGTAAAAACCCCGAATCCGGCGTTTTTGCCGCGACAACAGAAAAAAATTTTTCGCTCCACCGAAATAGTTTTTACTTTATTTTTCATATAAGGCGGTGACATTGACAACTTTTTTTTCGACCCGGCTTAATGTACATTATTCAGATTCCCCAAATTAGTTTCAATATTCGCCTCAAAATTCGGTCGATGTTCAAAAACTCAACTTCAATTAATTATAACTATATTTTGAACATTTTTAGGTTCTCTCGAGTGTCAGATCGGACCAAGAGTGCAACTCCAAGTCATTAATATGTAAAATTCCTGTCAACAAATAGCTGTATCTATGTTATTTAACAATTCCCCAAACCACACCACAACTTCTTCTTATTATAATGCTAAGTCATCACATGCCTCCCATGTGATCCATGTGCACATCAAATATCCACTGGGGGAAAAAAACAATGTCACTGAAATTGGGAACAACAAATTGTCTTGACATCTATGCTAGATTTGTGTGAAATATCACATAGTAAAAGTTAAGCAGCAGAAAATCAATACCACCATGATTTGCTGCAATTCCTTTGCGGGTAAAACTCTTCTAAAATATGAATGCTATGTCTGGTATTCAAGTTTTTGTCATGGTGCAATAACCTCAGAAGAAAATCTTAAGAAAACAGCACCAAATGAAGCTCTTAAAAACCACCATTATTTTATGGTTTTGTCCTCGTTGCACCAACGTTGTTGTTCCATCGTCTGATGCTATTGTTGTCGGTGCCGTTGTACACAACAATGCAATATACTTTTATTTACGTGTGTGTGTGTGTCTTAAACTGTTGGGTTGCAGTTGTCAGATTCTTAGCAGCACAAATTGTACTACACAGCCAGAGATACAATTCCTACAAACTTGTTATGTTTTTGTTTCACACAAAATATATTGTTATGTTTTTGTTTTTACGTTACACTACAATAAAAGATGGCGCAGTGATTGTGGTGCGTGGGTGGAGTATAATAAGTCCGCGAGCTCATTTATCAGAGATGATAAATTTGGTAGTTGATGTACTTTCGGTGGTTTTTGTACAAACGATGTTTCTTAAGATTGTTTACAATGCTGTTCCTATCTGCAGTGAGAACAAAAACTTGAGACTAATAGTAGCACAATGCCGAATAATATAGTACATATTAGATAGAAGTGGGTATCATATGTTGAGACATTTCAGAGTTTGTATCATTTGAGTACGTTTATATGCCAACAGACTTTGAAATGCATCCGATTAAAGAAAATTCGCAGTTAAAGACAAATTGTATATATTTTAACGACATTGTAAACTAAAAATCATATGCTGTTGTCGCGTCTGGACTGGCCCATAAAGCTCATGATTTGTACACACACACATCCGTATAATTGTATGCTATTTAGAGTATTTAAACTATGGCAGAAGTTTATATATTCAATTCTACACATCATTAATTTGATGACATTTTCTTTGTGCCTTATTGTAATCATCACCAAGGATGACTAAGGAGTTTGGTGTATTTTTGAAAAATTGCAGCCACTGACCACATGCCATAGATGTTAATACCGCTATCGCGCGCCACCTTTTGGTGTTGGTTGAATTAGAATTTGACCTCATAAATATTGAATGTGCACACATGTTTTTGTGGCAAAATATAGTTATGTTGTTTGTTAAAACATTTATGACCACTTATCCAATTATATAATGTCTGTGGTTTGTAAAAATATTTTGACATGATTTGTTTCTTTTTTTTGTTTATTTCATTTGTAGGCATAGATATTTTGTTAGTATCTATATATATAAAAATGAAATGGTCCACGTATGTCATACCATCACTTGAGAACGGCTGGAGCGATTTGGCTGATTTTTTTTTATTCGATTCGAAATTTGCCCTAGATTGTTTGTGTTGAAAAAAATCAAATCCAGGTGGCGCTA
This sequence comes from Muscina levida, assembly GCA_964034835.1. Lineage (NCBI taxonomy): Eukaryota > Metazoa > Arthropoda > Insecta > Diptera > Muscidae > Muscina > Muscina levida. The sequence continues at coordinate 30,252,161 of OZ035883.1, read as the reverse complement.
GGGTGGATTTATATCGAAAATTTGAATGCATGTACCAATTCAACTGAAATTTACAATGGATATTCATTTGATCATGAGAAAACATTTTATGTACAAATGGACCTGGTAGATGGCGCTGGGGTCGGCTTACAATCAAAATTTTAACGAATGGGCCAATTTAACTGAAATTCAAAATCTATGTTTGTTTGATCATCAGAAAAAATCGTATGTACAAATGGACCCGGTAGATGGCGCTAGGGTGGATTTATATTAAAAATTTGAATGCATGTATTAATTTAACTGAAATTTAGTATTTATTTTTGTAAAACCTTGAGAAAAAATTTTTTTGTATAAATTGACCCGGTAGGTACCGCTATGATGGAATTATAATGAAAATTTAAACGAATTAAACAATTTGATTGAAATTTAGAATGTATATTTGTTTTATTATGAAAAATGTTTTTTTGTATATATGAACCCGCAGTTGATTCGGCTGGGGTTGAATTATATCGAAAATTTATATCAATTGTCCGATTTTACTTACACTAAAAATATATGATTTTTTTGGCATGAGAAGATTTTGAATATCGATTGTCCGATTTTACTTAAATTTAAAATATATGATATTTTTGGCTTGAGAAAATTGTGAACGTATGTTTGGAACCAGTTGCCGGTGTTTAGCTTATGATACACTTAATTTTTGGAATGTCATTTTTTAACATCATAGCTATTCAGAAGTCTATATATATAAATAAGATGTACATTTTGATGTCACCACTAATTGTGAAAACGGTTGACCCCATTTGTCCCAAAATTTCAGTGAAAGTTAAGGATTGGCTATAGATGGTCACCCAGACCGCAAAAAGGCTTAAGGTAGAATGGCAAAAATTTATATTGGCGCACTTCCTATAAAATTAGAGACCTTCACAAAGTTGTTTTTCCCATTTCAAAATTTTAGGGGACAATAACGAAAATAGGTATAACTGTTGATATCACCCAGACCATACGGTTAATGGGGTTGCTGAGCTTAATGAATGCATTTTTGCAAATTCGTACTCCTTAGGATAAAAAGGTACAATCACCCAGTACACCAACGCTGAAAGTTATAGATCAGTCAATCGGCTTAAAAATGTGGTTTCAGAATATATGCCTATCAATAAGTAAGTTTTCATCCCATCATGGACGACACTGCTGATCCGTTTTAGCAATTCTTATAATAATATATAATAATCTTTAAGATATATGAAAAACAGAATTTGTCCGGGAAAACCTCGCCCTTGAAATATTTTGGAGGTCATAGAAATAAACCAATCGTTATTAGATTTCAACTACACTCAACATATTTTACAAAAATTTGGAGGCAGGACGAAGTCTGCCGGGCCAGCTAGTATTTAATATAATTAAATTTATTTTAATAATTATACAATCACCCATAGGTATGAGAGGATATATCATTTTGCTTACTAGTTGGTACAGCAAACTACAACAGCAGCAGCACATGTTAATTATGTTTATGTTTATTTCATTTCAGTTTCAATATTTGCATAGGTAAGTAAACATATGAATTGTATCTACAATATTGTTTAAATGTATTTACCAACATATACAATATGTGTAGCTTCGTTTTAAAAGTATTAAGGTGCTGTGTCCCCAGTGGTCAAAATAGTTTTAAAAATAAAAATTTCTAAGGCCCCAAAGTATAATACTTTCCCTTTCCACTGCAATGAAGTATGGGAAAGCTTCTGAATTTATTGTGAATTAATACGCTTGCAATAAAAGGCACATACTTGTTTACAGAAGAATGCGAACGTCAGCTGGTTGAGAACCTTTTAGTAGACATTGCTGTCGACAACATCGAGGTGGCCGCCGATGATATTGGGGCATCCCTTCCCCTGATATGTTAAGCGTATGTAGTGCCTAGTTGCGTATCTAGTTCCTATACGGGCAGTGGTAGACTCCATCTACTGTTGATAAGGAGTTTGGAGCTTCGTTCCAATACAATAGTTTTACAATAGTTGTTAAATCTGCCGATGTGCAAAGATGATAGTTTTTCTGTGCTACTTAAAAAGGGCAATTCCATATAATATGGTCTGTAGATAGTTCAATGCTACTATTCCCGCAGCAGATATGCTCGCTTTTTATTGCGAATCCGATTCTGTACGCATGTCTACCTATTGGCCCCCGCTTCATGTAAGAAAGGTATTAGTTTCCCTGATTTGTTGCCTTTCGAGATTTATTAGGTTCGTCGAGGTGCGTTTTGTGTTTTATTCAAATCATGTCTTACTTGCTTTCTAACGAGTTTCTTCATTCTTCATCTTTCGTGTTATAAAGGATGGTTTAATTTTAAGGACCGATGTTGATTTTGAATAAACCGTAAATTATTTATGAAATTATTGTCATTTCTTTTTGATATGATAATATTGGTAGGGTTCAATTATGTATGGAACAAAATATTGGCCAAATGACCGCCGCAACCTCGGCGGCACACCTCCATTTCGATGATGCTTAGGCATAATTAAGGTTTTATTCCGTTAAAGTGCCGAATTATCTCATCCTTTAGCACTTGAATTGCTACTGGCTTATCGACGTATACCTTTTCTTTCAAATATCCCCAAAGAAAGAAGTCCAATGGTGTCAAATCACATGATCTTGATCAGTTGACATCGCCACCACGCCATTGTTTCGTTAGCTGTGTGGCAAGTGGCACCGTCCTGTTGTCCACATCCATATCTTTCAATTCGTCCCATACAAATTTCACGATAGCGAACACCATTCACAGTACCTGCCTGACTATCCTCATTTTGGCAAAAATGCGGCCCGCTGATGCCGCCAACCCATAAACCGCACCAAGCAGTCACTCTTTGTGGGTGCATTGGTTTTTCGACAATCACTCTTGGATTATAATTCGCCCAAATGCGACAATTCTGCTTATTATCGGAACTTTCTATTTTTGCGCCACTAGACGTTGGTAATCCAAAGTGTTACTTTGGGCTTACGTCTCGAGGTTTCCCTAATAACTTTTCTGCATTTGTAGAAAGCAATAAGTACAATGTTGAAACTTTTTGTCTCCAGTTGAGCTTTATGTCCAAGATGAGGCCTAGCTAGTTCGCGTTTAGGAGAAAATTAGTTGTTTGCTGCCCAGAAGAATATTACATATAGTGGACAATTTTTGTTTCCGATTGAACGGTTATATTTCTGTTTACTCAATGTTTGTATTAAGTCCCTTGTTGACGCACCAGTTAGCTAGGATATTGATATTATCCTGTATGTTCCGTTCGAGTAATGGTAGTCTTTTCTCCGAGATGTAAATGGTTATTCCTACTACGATGCATCCTTCCGACTCCAGCTGTTTGAGTACGCTCTTAACTGCTAGGTTCAACAGTAGCGGTGAAAATAATTCCCCCTTGTGAAGTACCCCTTACTATCCTTCTTGTGAGAGTGTGATTTCCAAGTTTGGAGGTGATAATTATCTTTAGAACAATTTAGAAATTAGTCTGTAGGTTGTTGATACTTATATCGTGGGTATATAGGAAAAACTGACCAAGTCCATTTTTTTGTAAAATGGACTTAGTGATGCAAAAGTGTTCTTCCAAAAAATCCTATAATCCAAACCCAAAAAGTGTACTCGACAGCTTTTGTGCAAAAGTGTCCGAAAAGTCACAGCCTATGCTATCTAATTTCTAGTTCTATTTTCTCTAACATTCGATATCGGACTGTCGAAGGCAACTTTATAGTCGACGAATAGATGGTATGTGTCGATCTGTTTTTCTTTTGTCTTTGCTGCAGTATGAATATCGTGTCAGATGTTGATTCAACAGATATAAAGCAACATTGATAAGGTCCGATCAGGTTGAATAACACTTGCTTTAGTCGTTTAAGTTACACACTCGACAGGATCTTATATGCGTTCAGTTCAGTCTGAAGCCCAGAAGTAAAGTAGTTGTGTCTTATTAGTTGGGAGAGCTGGTTGCGGTAGGCCATTGCTATCTCTGAGGTCCTATGTTAGCACCACGCGCTCGTTCATGACACTATTTGCATGCCTTTTATTGATCACCACATTTTTGGTACGGGTATAGCCAAGTTGTCTTGTGGATTTCTTTATCTGGTTACACTCACCATATTTCTTGCCTCTTCGAAGCTTGAAGCTGTCAGACGAGTTGGTATGCACGCAAAATTTTCCGAACGATGCAACAAAAACCTTCCTTCCCTTTTTTGCATAACAATTTACCAGGACAATTTTAATGTCCTCGCCAAAGCAGCGGTCGTATGTGTTCTCTAGGCACTCGTAGATTGTATCTTTAATCTCATCGGCATTATCTTCCGTTGGGGCATGTGCACAAATTAGCGTGATTTCGCCTTGATGCGTACTAACAGGATTGAACAGCGAAACAAGATATCTGAGTCTCTGACCAATTACAAAGCTAAATTAGATGTCCCAATTTTAATGTGACGAGCATCCCTGTCCTGACCATCTCATCTCATTTCGCTGTGGTGATGTCAGTCCTAGAGGACATCCGCCAGTGGTATAGTGGTACCTTCTCTATAGAGAGTAATGACTTTCCAGATGCATATCCTTAAATTATGATCCTTATAACGATAGCGAGGGTCGTCAACTTCTCGGGGGTTCGAAATTTGTATTTGTTTACTTTGTGTTTTCATAGCCACCATAAGACATGAAGGCTGGTGGCTAGCCTAACCATTTAGGTTTGCAGCTCACTATTTGCCGCTATACGTGATAAAAGTATATATCGCAAAACAACGTGGTCCAGTTGTCACCACATGGAGGTTGTGAGGCGGCATGAGATGCGAGTTGCATATCAGGCGATATTTTAGAATATAGTTTTGCCTATGAAAATTTTATTTTAAATATTTTTTTTAAATGCTATCACAAAAAATATGTAAAACATTTTAAAACTAATAATGTCGCCCTACATCTACTCTATTATTTCATAACTGGTAGTATCTGACATAATGTGAAAAATGAATTTGAATCGCAAACGCATGCTAAAGTTAAGATTTATAACAATTTTGGCGATATTTTTAACTCCCATAGACAAGGTATGCCAAAAGAAGTCATTATATTGGAAGATGCTCATATTTTTGACAGTTCCAGGCATTTTTTGTGGGGTATTTTAAAGTCCTGTTTTTACGTGAACAAGCCCGAGAACATGGATGCCCTCAAGGATAACATTCGAGGCGAGTGGGAGAATCTGTCGGCCGAAGCGATATAAAATTCCGTAAAACGAGCCCGTACGGCGATCAATCGTAACGGCACCTATTTGGCAGATATCGTCTTCTCGACTTAACCAATAAACTTCTACAGATTCAAGTAAAGATAATCGAAGTTTTTCATTTAGAAAAAAAATGAGAGCCAAACAACATCGGCTCACCTTGTAGATTATAAAAATTGTAATACAATTGGTTCAATAATATGACAGATATAACGACTTTTTAAAAAGGCGTGTCACACCTCCTATTTCCCAGCGAGACGTAAACCAAATAAACAGAATCGAAGTTTTTCATATAGAAAAAAATGAGAGCCAAACTACATTGAATCACTTCTTTTAGCCCACCTTGTACAATTTAGTTACTCAAAGTTATATTTTATTAAAAAAAAAACTGTTTGGTTTTTCATGACCTTCTTTCAGTTGCATTCACCTTTCTAACAACTCAGAGAAATCAACATTCCATATCAAATTTTGAACCCACACACAACTAAAACTGAATAAAATATGTGGAAAACAAATTAACTATGTCTGCATAAATGTTAGAGCTTAATGATAATGATTTTAATTCATATATAAACAGAGCGACATTTTGAATACCCATCGCCCTTATTCATTATCATTGGTCACAGTATAAAAAAAAACACATGCTTTCTCTTGAATAATATGGGAAAACTTGCAAGTAGCGTATGTGCTTTCCCAAGAAATTCTGTGTAACACAACAGAATTAAATTTAATAGAATTAAATAATGAAAATGAATGTGGAATATAGAGTTTTTTGTTCGCTTTTACTTTGCTTGTGCTGACTAATTGTACATACGTTTTAGTGGCGTTATTTTATAAGCGGTTTACATATGTGTGGAAAGACGTGCGAACTAACAGTTCTGAGAAGAACGAACTACAAAATTGTCATTTAAAAAGAAAATCTAAAACAATTTCTTTAGTATGTATTCTGGAAAGTAAATTACGTTAGACTAGGTATACGGTTTGTTAGAAATGAATTAACGGCGATTTCCATAGAATTTAAGTATTTTTAAACGAACGGTGTTAACAAGTCTACAGAAAGAGGTTTGAAATACATTAATACTGTACTAATTGGCACTAATTTGATTAAAATGAAGTTTTTTATTGACTTGAGAAAATTCAAAAGATACATTACACTGTTTAACAAGATGTGAGCTTTGTCGTGCCACACGAAGTTTTTTAGTGTTATTTTTTTTTTAAATTATAGGTGTAGTGAATAAAAATCCGTAGTTATTTATATATGTTTATTACTTACAAATTTTATTAAGTTAAGAAACATGACTTATAAAGAAACTATTAGTCAGTTCTGCAGAGATGAAAATAATGTGATTAAAAATTAAAGAAGTACGATTTTCTCGAATACTTTGCTTCCTTTTGGTCTCTTTTGCTCGTCTTGCTATATACAGCCAATATTTTTGGGCTCCATCTACCCTGAAAAGACTTGGCACCTGTGAAATGGAATCCTTCTTCATGCTCATCACTGACAACCCGAAGTTATCAGGAAAAATCCACATGTCAGACTAGAAAATTAGTTTCTAGTGATGTATTGCAACCCGAAGCTTAATAAGGCAATTGAATCTCGTTAATAAATTCTCATTGGTTCTCACTCTTATGGTTAACCAAAATAAAGTTGTCACCACGTTTTAGAAGCATTAACAAGTTGATTTGGAAGCAAATGTTAAATTTTTCTTCACCTACTATACTTGAAGTTGCTGAACTGCTGATAAATAGTGTCACAACCCTCCTGCACCTAGCCAGATAGCCTTAATCCTATTAAATCCCCGGCAGCCATGTTTGCTACTTATGCATCACTAAGAGTTCTGATCACGTGGTAATCGATAGAATGTCTCAATTAACGTGCGTGTGATGCGCGGTGCAAACATGACTCGAATCACGGCCTTGTTTCAGTCAAGGTACGTACACGATTAAGTAGTGCTAAAAACGCTCGCAACCAAACGCACAGGAAGCTAGACATCACAAAGTTGCATACCACAGAGATAGGCAATGCCTACTTTAACCAAAATCAACTCATACAAACAACCCTAATCCTGATGTTCCCGACACCCAGTGGCAGCATATTGCGAATACTATGACCACGGCAGCAATGGTTTATGAAAAATCACATTCAGAAGAATGTCGCGAAATGTCTAAGGAAAAGGATGCTGCAGACAGGACAAAACTTCAGCCAATAGCAACGCGTGCAGTGTCGGGGCGTTTTTATAAGATGAGGAGGGAGATGACACGCCTCTTCAAGTGGAAAAAGCGTCCATGTAAGATAATAGAGAGCCAGGATATCGAAAATAACAGAGATAGAGGTAAAGCCGGAAATTTCAACCAAAAGGTAAAAAGCAAAGGTTTTGGAACAGATAAGGACAAAGATGGAAATCTGGCCACGAACACTCAGAGTGTGCTGCAAATAGGTAGGGAACACTTTCGTTCTCTACTTGTTCCCAAAGGCAGCATAAGTGACGAACCCCAATAATCGGCGACGGAGTAGATTGATCCAGCACCGAGCCAATATGAAATCAGCACGGCTTTAAAATAATAAAGCTACGGAATCCGATGGGCTACCGGCAGAGCAGCCGACAGAAATTATTAGAAGTTATGGCTGAGTTTGGTTTCCCCTCGAAGCTGAAACGACTTTGCGGGATGACATTGACGCACACGAAGTCTTCAGTCAAAATAGGCAAAAATCATAGACATGGAGATAGTCTGTCATGCGATCTCTTTAACATCATAATGGAGATGATCATGGTGCAGTAACTGGTACAAAAGTCACATGCTGTTGGCGTATGCCGATAGCCTTGGACTGCGGTATGTTACTGCGGCCTTCTCGAGCATGGAGAAGCGGTCGGCAGAAGTGGGGCTGGTGATAAATGAAGACAAAACCAAGTTATTTGTTTCAACGAACAAAGAGTTTACTCGTTTGGGACGCTGCGTAAACGTTGACACGCCGCAAACGAAAATAATAATGTCAGCCTGGAAATCAAGAGACGACTTTTGATCGCAAACCGCTGCTACTATGCGCTGATCAAGTGTTTTAATGATAAAGCCCTCTCTCGACCAACGAAGATCCAACTCTACCAGACACTGATCCTACCTGTTTTGCTCTACAGCGCAGAATCCTGGGTAATGACACAAGCGGATCAATCTTTTCTGATAGTTTTCGAGAGAAAAATACTTCGCAAAATATATTGGACCCATTGTCGTCAAAATATGAACCATGAGCTGTACAACGACATCGACGTAGTCAAGCGCGTTAAAATAGACCGAATGCGCTGGCTTGGAAACGTTATTCAATTGGTTGAAAATGCTCCAGCACGAAAAGTCTTCGGCAATAAACTCGATGTCGGGCACTGGAGGAAGCGACCAAAACTTCGTTGGATGGACCAGGTGAAAGAGCTATTATGTAAACACATTGTCTACATATTCGCACAAGCAGAAAAGTATATTAAACCCAACAACAATTTAAATTAATAGCGAAAACAATAACATAGCACTTGGTTTTTTGCGGTCATCGCTATATAAACGGCAACGAAATTTACCTTATCACAAGAAAACCGAGGGTGATTGCAAAAACACAAAAAAATAGTTAAATTATCAATTAACTGTCAATTCTTTCAGTTTATCTGGCATGAACACTGTTGATCAATAATGTTGACAAAAAAAAAAAAAAACTTAATTTCGTATTAAATTTTCTCTCCCCTATCATAGCAAAATCCTCAAATTACTTAGTTTTCATTATCAAGTTTAAATCTTTGAATCACCAACAACCTCTCTATAAAACATCTTTGGCTGTATTTGATTTGAAAAATCCTTAAGCTGCTGCTCCTTCAATTCAAATGAGATCGCCAGCCAACGTTTTAAGTATTTGCACGTCTACTGCTATTGCTGGCATTGTCTTGGGCTGTATCCATATGTCGATATTCAGTGATTGATTGCAGTCTGAACTTCATGACCACATAGCAAGACTGCCCCCGATACGGTCGAAGGAAATCCTTACAATAGCTTTCAATGGTCTCTAATCCTTTATTTATTCAGTTGTACTCCACAACGTATGTATGTATATGGATTTGTGTTTGTATTTGTATTCGTATTTGATGTTTTGTTTATTTTGCCAATAATACATCGGCTATTATTCGATTTCATGTCATTCATTAGTAGAGGATTATGTTATTTGTAGTTGTTGTTGTTGCAGTAGCTGTTGCTGTTGGCCAGCGGTGCTGTCTGGTGAACCCTTTTATACGTTCGATTTCAAAGCGATAAATTACAAGTAATTGATACCCGTCTATATAGTTGAGTAGCTTATTGGACCAAATACATGTGTTCGAATGCATGTATGTACATTGTGTACGAGTGTTGCTCTCTCTCTCTCTATCTCTCTGTCGATATACCCACATCAAACAACGGGCATTGGTTGAATAAATTGCTTGGGCGGTTATTCTCATTCATGTTTCTCCAAACTGCTAAAATCACAGGTGTTGTTAATACTTTGTAACACAAAACGTTAGGGATTTGATTCTTATATGAATTATCTATGAAACTGTTTCTAAATTGGTTGAAATGAAGTCAGCAAAAAAGAGGAGAATTTAAGATTTTGGCAGTTTCAAAATTCCCTAAACTCATGCGAGAGCAATGCAGAGATAATTTATGGTTTCGAGTAGTGAAGGGAAGGAAAAAAACATTTATGCAATGGTTTATTAATAAAAAAGTATGCAACCCTTCGCAGAATATGTGTACAATTTACATACCGTACACTCAGAGAAACAGTTGTTTATTTGCTAAATTTGTACGATATCGAAGAAAACAGATTGCTTCGAAACAAACACTAGCGAATTTTACATGGGGTGGTCACAGGAAGGAAACACATTATTGGAATGCATCTTCAGTACACACATTATGGTGATAAATTTTCGGTACATATAATAATGTACCTAAAAATAGTAAGCCCGTTCATGCCTCCCCAAAGGACCACAGACCAATTACTTTGTCATCCTTTTTGCTGAAAGTTTTGGGGAGATTGATGGGAAACTATATAAGGACATCTTTAAGCTCTCAAACTTTGACCAACTCTCAATATGTCTACATAGCTGCAAGATCAGTTGAGAGGATATAGAATATGTTTTTAATAACGTAACGTTATGCGTAATAAGGAAGTCTCTGGAGGCAGCTTGGAAAGCTCCTTCGATAGGCTATAACCTGAGGTTTAGGGGTAAACCCTCAGAAAATGGAATTGATTCCATATACTTGTAGATATAAGGTCAAGTACTGCAAGCCACCGAAACTGAGTGTCGTGGAACTGAAACTGTGAACGGAGGCCAAGTACCTACATGTTTTTCTCAATCAGAAGCTGAATTGGTCGACGAACATCGAGGAGAGGTTTTTTGTTTTTAATGCCTGCCGGAACTCTATAGGTAAAAGCTGGGGCTCAGTCCGAAGGTGACAATGTGTGAGTATACTGCGCTAGTCCATTTAATGATTGCACATCTATATCTGGTTTGGTAAAAAGGTCTTAATAAGAGTAACTTTCCGGAAATTGTCGGCAAAATCCAAAGGATGGATGCCATGGGGATTACTGGGGTAGAAGGATCACACCGCCAGCGGCTTTGTGTGTTCCTGTGCCTTCCGCCCATCGACCTGTTCGTAAATGCTACTGCGGACCGATGGGCTAACAGACTGAGGGAAGCTGGCGATTGGCATCAGTTCACATATGGCCATGCGATTATTCTCCACCTCCAACAACTCTTTTTATCTGCCACCTCTAACTGATTTGTTGACGAAACGTGTGGATTTCGAACTGGAACTTTACTTAAGGGTGGAAGTTGGAACATGACGCAGGAGCTGGTGTATACAGCTAGGACCTGCAGTTTTCTTTTAGGATATATGTTTTTAAAGCTGAGGTACTGGCCATTGAGAAGTCCACTGAGTCTATTTTGGCATATGATATTGATATTAGTAGGCGGATAACCCTATGTATGGACGACCAAGCTGCAATAAAAGCGACAAATTCTACATTTTGTAAATCATAGTTAGTGAGACAATGCAAGGACAAGTTGAATGGGCTTAAGCCTCAGAAATCTGTCTCTGTGGGGTCCCAGGACATTGCGAGTTCCATGGGAATTAATCAGCAGACTTTTAGGATAGAGGAGGCTGTATTATGCCTAATCATGACTCTATAATAGTTGTTCACCCGCCTATTTGTTACCTTAGTGGAAGACTGGATGTAGAAAACAACCTACAGAAGCGAGTGTATAACCGCTAAATGTCTGTGGCCCGAATATAGCAGAATACCGTTCGGAATACATGGTTAGCCTATGTAGGTGTGAATTGAGACTGAGCTATGAAATTTTAATTTGCCACTACTGCAATATCAGGCACAGAACAGGCAAATGGGATAGGTCCATTTTGGGCGACTGCCGTGTGAGTGAAGACGAGCAGGAATCCGAAGTGATGAAACATCTTCTTTGTAGCTGTCCTGCTCAATCCCGTAAAAGGCTAGGATACTTAGGGCAAGGTTGTATAGACGAAATAGAGACTCACTCCTCAGCCGGAGTAAATGACTTTATAGATTAGTAGAATGTGGTCTTCTTTAACATAAACATTATCCACACTACTCGGCTGACGAATGAAACCCAATTTCTCTGAGTGTATACACAGGAAATATTCCCCAACTACTCGTAAATCACAAATGTTCATCTTATATTTATATCAAACTACAGAAAAAGGTAACGAACAAACAAACAACCCCAGCTTCGTACTCGCAAACAACTTTCTTTGATTCCGTTTGTTGTAAGCAATGACACCCAATACAATTTCTAAATACATATTTCGCTATTTTGATATTTTAAAATTTATATGTTCACTAAAAGAAACCCAAAACGGAAAGATTTTTCAGTGTTTACTTACGAGAAAACTAAATTGTTTAATAAAACACATCTGTTTTGTCATAAAGGTTTATTATATATGAGCCACAATGGAATTTATTGAAAACAGCAGGGTAGGGTAAGGTCTGACAACGGTTTGAGCTTACTCACAATGCTACTCAAAAGTCTGGGGTGGTGAACTTTTGCTTAGACAGTTGCTAAAAGTCAATGTCTTTGTATAGTGTATGGCATTTATCCTGCACAGTTTCCAACACTGGCATACTCATAAATTGGACTATCAAAACACACTCACTCATATATGTATTTAGTGCACAAGCAAGCAGTAGTAAGAGGAACGGATTTCAAATACTGAAAATTTTCAGTTCACACAAAAGAAAAACCACTTAGCCAGCGAAAATGATTTAAATTGCAAAAATAGTGAAATCTACAACAATGTTGAGGGGGGTGGTTGGGAGGTTGTGGATATATCTTGGGAAAGCTGCACATAAACCTAATGGCTGCTATGGCAATTTCTAGTAATTTTATTTACTGTGACACAGTGGAGGTACGAACAACATATGCGAAGTAAAATATCACATAAACTAGACTGGAAATTTGTAAATCACTTCCTTTGTAGAAAATTGCAAATTCAAAAAATCTTTTAAGACATTTTTTAACGGAGTGCCACAAAAATCGAATAACGATCTTTTAACAATTGCACCAGTATTTCTTAATATAACAAACCAATTTGGAGACGTTGTGGCGGTATGAGTCTTTCCATAATGAATTGTCGAACAATACTGAATAAAACTAAAATGTAAGCTTGCCACCAAACTTGAAAATCAAACTTTAAATGAATCAAACTTTATCAAGGATGCAAATTGCAAAAGTTAACTACACAACTATACTAGTGGATCCGGCAATGCTTCGCTATTGCTGACTTGACGAATACTTATAATATGTTTAGCTCGCCTACTTAATGGGCTAAGCTGAAGCGTCGATCTTGAACTCTCTGTTAACAATTCGTTATCCCAAGTTACTCCTTAAACTAATCAAACTAAAAACGTCTCACTAACTGATATTAAAACATCCATCTGCGAATTCATACCTAAAGCTTCAAATACTATCTGTATGCAAATATTACGTTAATAGTCCTAAAAACATATTCCTAATTTCCTTCTGCCCACCGATCGGTAATAAAATGTTCGCCTTCATGCTGCGATCTCCCGCATGGTAGTAGCGTGTTCTAACCACTATGCCACTGCCGGTCCCGAACACTGGCCCAAAATTATAATATCGTCTACATATTATTATTCGTGTTCTATCTGGGTGCTAAATGTTATCACTCTAGGGCTAAAATACAGTATTTCCACGCCCACTGCGACTACTGACCCAAAATTTAAATTTCGTTTACATATTTATATTCCTGTTGTTGAATACTAGCTGTGTATCGAATTATATCTCTTTGTTCCACCCCCCCCTTACCATAATCATCCAAAATTAAGAGTTCTTTTGCATATTCATATTAGTGTTGCTTTATAATATCTGGGTGTCAAATTTTACCTCTCTAGGGCTAAAATACAGTTTAGCCGCGCCTACTCCGCCCACTGATCCAAAATTTAAATTTAATCTGCTTATTCATGTTCGTGTTGTTCAGTACTATCTGTGTAGCAAATTGTTTCTCTCTAGGGCTATAATACTGTTTTGTCACGCTCCCTCCGCCCATTGATCCAAATTAAAATGTCGTCTACATATTCATATCAGTGTTGCCGTGTACTATCTGGGTGCCAAATTTTATCTCTATGGGACTAAAATACAGTTTGGCCACGCCCACTCCGCCCACTGATCCAAAATTTAAATTCCGTCGGCATATTCATATTCATGTTGCCGAGCACTATCTGTGTATCAAATTGTATCTCTCTAGTTCTTAAGATAGGTTTTGCCACGTCCACTCCGCCCACTTATCTGAAATAAAAATTCCGTCTACATATTAATATTCGTGTTGCCGTGTACTATCTGTGTATCAAATTTTATCTCCCGAGCTCTAAATAAAAGTTTTGCCACGCCCTCTCCGCCCATAGAGTCAAATATTTATAGAGTAAGATAATTTCTAAATAGTACACTAACTATCTTCCAAATTTAATTGAAATCTATTCAGCCGTGTAGCCATGATTGAGCCACAAACATACAAACAAACAAACAGACATACATTTACATTCATAATATTAAAAAGGGTATATCTTTTGAAAGCCAGCAGTCTCTTTTTTTAACCAAGTTACTGGCTTATAAGTGCGTGAAGAAACGAAAAACTGGGTTTTTACCCTTAACTCTAGATTTTGGGGGTGGTTGAGAAATTTAAAACAGAAAAATAGTATCAAGTCGCAGGTATATCGACATCGCTTTATTTTGTTGCACTTTGTATTCTAAATTTTTATGTTTTTACCTATAATACTTTTGCATTCAAAAAACTTTTGTTGTCCAACTACATTTTTGCACCCACTATGCTATATTGTTATATACTCCTCCCAGGATACTGTGATGTGAGTACAATTACGTAGGTTTTTACTTGTATAGAGATATAACGATTTCTTGCTCAAGCAATTGTGAGTTCCAATTCTTATTTTCCAATACTACTACTTCTACGTACTAGCGCAAAAGGGTGTTCAACAACTGCTGCCATAGTTATTATAGGTTTTTCTTTTTTTGTTGCTATTGAGCCGCTGCACACAACAAATCCTTCTTTAATAGTAGTGGCATTATTGAAAAGGATGTTATTTTAGGTCTTTACTTTGTCGCGCTGCCGTTATTGATATTGATGCAGTTAACTGAGATTTCCCCTAAAATAGTTGTAAGGTAGTGATGGCAAGCAAAAAAAAAATACAAAAAAAATTGGAATCAATACTTGAGCTGAGTTTGTGTGTGTGTGTATGTATGGAAAGTGCTCTTTGTCAATGGCATTCTTAATAGCATTATTGGTTCTTTGTGCATTTAACACTTGGTAGGCCGTTATCTACGATTGTAAAGGATTATTTTAATATCAAACCCTAAACAAGATTATGAAAATTGTTGTTCTTAATACTAAAACCGGCATATTGGGAAATTTGAAGCAAGCTACTCTCAGCAGGGGAACTTGGGATTTTCTAATTTCAGTCTTTCTGATCGCTATTCACTTGGGAATAACCAGAATCTATCTTTGGATGTCCTAAACAGCTCACAACGTCCGAGAGATCACATATTCCCCGGGTAATGTCATTGAACATCCGTTCAGTGGTAGCAAATGTGAGAAGGCGCAATGTTGAGTAACCTTGATGTCATGCTACCACCGACGAGTGTGAGGGAGTAGGTAACAGAAGTTGGCAGCCCCAAGAAACTAGGATCGGGAGCGTTGGCATAATAAGCCACTCTCCTTAAACAAAAACAATTATTATGAAAACACGAAGAAAAGAAAAAAAATAACCACCCTTAATGTTGACAACCCCTGCAAACGTTTTAAGGACCAAGATTTAAGGATATGCACCTGGAATGTCCGAACTCTTTACAGAGATGGTGTCTCTATCCAACTGGCGGATGTCCTCGACAAATACAAGGCTGACATAACCGCCATACAGGAAATGAGACGGACGGGACTGGGATTCACACGACGGAAGAACTGAGAACGGCAAGAGACTTCCACATCTGGTCTCGCGGTTTAACCCTGTAAGTGAGCGAATTGCCACTATTCGCATTCGGGCTAATTATTTTTTACATTACGCTGATATTTGTACATACCACGACACCAGACAAAGACGAGGACATAGAAAATTCATTCTATGAGCTCATGGGGAAATATATAACCGCTACCTAAAACAAGAGATTCAGATTCTTCTGGGAGATTTTAATGCTACAATGAGAAGGAAAAATGTTCTTGGTTCAGCAGTCGGAAAATTCAGTCTACACAACAACGCTTCCTATAACGGATTTAGACTGGTTAGCTTCGCGTCGGCAAGAAAAGTGCTAGTGAGTTGAACCAGATTCCGCATAAAGATATCCACAAGGCAACCAGGCTACCTCCAGATCAAAAGACAAGATACCAGATTGATGACGTGGTAAACGAAGGCATGTCTCAAGCATTATGAATGCGTGTGATGCACGGTGCAAACATTGACTCGGATCTATGGAAGATAAGAGAGAGCACGGATATCGAAAATTGTAGATATAGAAGTGATGCCCAAAACTTCAAACAAAAGATATAGCAAAGAATCCGAAACAGGGATCCTCATCTCTAAAAACAGAGACGAAATTCTGGCCACGGCTACTCAGAGTGTGCTGCAAGTATGGAGAGAACATGTTAGTTCTCTTCTCGACTTAAGCTTACAACGTCCTGTCTAGTGTGTTATTTGAAAGACTTAAGCCCATCCTAGCAAACTTGGAGAAGACCTAAGAAATGTAGATCGATATCTACCATCTGTTTGTCTATTATAAAGCTGCATTCGACAGTCCGATACAACAGAAACTATTTGATGCTATGGCTGAGTTTGGCATCCCATTGAAGCTGATACCACTTTGCTGGATAAAACTGAGTGACACGAAGTCTTCAGTGAATATAGGCAAAAATCTGACTAAGCCATTTTCTACCAAGCGAGGCTTTAGGCAAGGAGATGATCATGCGCAAGGCTGCAGTAAACACGACCAGTACCACCTATAATAAAATCAGTTACTGCTCGCTCATGCCGATTATATAGATATCATTGGCCGAGGACTGCGAGATGTAACTGCGACCTACGCAAGCACTGAGAAGCAGTCTGCAGAGGTGGAAACGAACAATGAGTCTAATCGTTTGGGTCGCTGCGTTGTTGACAACTATAACTTTGAAGTTTTTCTAACTTGGCTCCGCCGTAAGCAAAACTATTATGTCAGCCTGGAAATCAAGAGACAAGATGGACGCAAAGTGATCCTACTATGCACTAAGCAAGTAAGTTAAAAACAATGCCCTCCCTCGACGAATCAAGATCTCACTCTACCAGACACTGATCCTACCTATATTTCTCTACAGCGTAGAATCCTGGGTAATGACTCAAGCGGCTCAATATATTCTGGGAGTCTTTGATAGAAAAATACTTTGCAAAATATTTGGACCTATCATCATTAATGGTGAGTACTGTGGCCGAATGAATCATGAGCTGTACAACGACATCGACATAGTCAAGCGCGTTCAAATAGACCGAATGCGCCGGCATGGACACGTTGTACGAATGGATTAAAATACTCCGGCTCGAAAAGTGTTCGGGAATAAGCTCGATGGGCGGCGCAGGATGGAGGGACCAAAACATCGTCGGATGGACCAGGTGCAAGAACTGTTATCTAAACTTGGTATGACGAACTATCTATGGAGCGCAACAGATAAAAGCGCTTTGAATTCTTTTCTAGCTGCTTGTAGCATATAAGAACAAGAATATATCATGATAGTTAGAATATGCGACTATCATGAGGGATATCCGCGGTTCAAATCTTGTCTCAGCCAAATACATTTTCTTTCATCGACGGCCCCCTCGATGTTGTCGGCTGCAACTTCGCAGTATTGTTTCGAGTCAAGTGGCATGACAAGTAATAGCTTCTTGAACAGCTGACGATTGCTTAATCACTTATTGAGGTTTCACTGGCAACGTTGGCTCGTTGACAATCGAAAACCATCTTTACAACTAGCCACCATGGGTTAACACATCGTTATAGCACATTTGTTTTGTGAACCCCTTTT
This sequence comes from Muscina levida, assembly GCA_964034835.1. Taxonomy (NCBI): domain Eukaryota; kingdom Metazoa; phylum Arthropoda; class Insecta; order Diptera; family Muscidae; genus Muscina; species Muscina levida. The sequence goes on along the minus strand of OZ035883.1, from coordinate 30,234,336 downwards.
CAACCGAGTACACAGCCGAGCGATAGCTAACATAAATTGGCCTTCTCACTACTACTAAGTATGCCATCCTTGGTGGTCGTTTTGAAGTTTCTAGCCTTTTTGAAACGCTTGAGCAAAACAAAATGAAATATTTCGTTATCGAAAATCTGTAACCAACAACCAAAATGACGAGGGGTGTTAAATGTTTAACTATAAAGAAAAAACATACATATACACACCCCCTTTACATACAAAGAAGCAACAAAAATATTTTCGACATATTTGGATCGGATGAATGTTTGGCCTGTCGTTCAACGAGAATGGCAATAAATCAAAGGAATTTTTGCTAACCTTAAAGTAAATCTCAACATTTCCGCACAGCATCAAGTGGAAAGTGAGATGAAAAAGAACAACAAAAAAAAAACACACATGCAAAAGCGAGTAGAACAACAAGAAGCTGCTAAGATTGCGTTTAAAGTGTTTTTTACTTAAAGAATTTTGAAACACTTATAGATAAATCGACTCACACAAGCATGAGAGTGGTGAGTCTGTATAACCAGGATCAAAATCTTAGAAAAATGCATAATGGTGTGGGGATGCATTTGTAAACATATAGGAATATTTATATGTAATTGTTACAACTAAATGTGAAACATGTTGTAAGGTCATAATATTTTGATGTTGCTGTTGTCCATTTATGGTTAAGATTTAAGTCAAGGGGAAAATGATCGCCAATGGGGTGGCTTTGATTTTTTGGGGGGTTAACATTTTGTACGTTTTTATGTAATCGGTAACTATAAAGGCATATTAAAGTTAGTATTTTATTGACAAGCTGTGAATATTTACAATTGATATATTTTATTTATAACATTAGAAGAAATGGATATAGATGGTTGGATATGAGAAAATGTATTTATATCCCATTTTTATATTGTTCTTGGTCTACAATAAACTACAAAAAGTAAACAAAGTTGAATAACAGATCCAGAAGTACTTCGAATTTGGTGAATCACCAATGATTTTATATGCAGCTTTAAGTAATGAAGCAGTTACCTTCACTGTCTTGGAGAAAATTTTATTTAATAACACAAAAGCGGCTGAATTTTAAATAATAATTTATTACTGCTACCACCAATATGTTATTAAATCTATCTTTGGCCCGGGGCTCAATTACCCACAAAATTGTGGGCAGATGTGTGCAAATACTCCTTCAATTTATGCGATAACTATCTCATGTCTGGTATACCCTCTACCCATATAAAATGATATTTCTGTCTCTATACAAATACCAACATATGTATGCGGATGTAAGTTTTGTTTATTTTTTCTTTGTTGTTGTCTGTAAATAAATCAAAGACAGGTTAACTGATTAAAGTGTTTTTAACCACAATTCGCTATGCTTATTCGAAGTTGTTGCTGTAAACAACATCATCATAGTGTGTGTGCGTGTGTGGTGGTGTGAGGAACTGTTGCTAATACATTCGTTTCTCTCTCTGTGGATCTACTCTCGTATCTGTGCATTGTGAATTGAGTCAACATTACCTTTTTTATCCATTTAAAATGATTTATTTATTTGTTTAGTTTTTAATAGGAAACAAAACTAAATTTATGTTTTGCTAACTGTGGCAGCAACACAAATACTTCACCACAATACACACTCAAATACACATTGATATGTGTATATATATGTATGTATATATTTAGCTACCAACGCTTGTACACGAATAGGAAATATGTTCAAAAGGATTATTATTGAAACAAAAATGTAGGCAAACAAAAACCCCTGAAATATTATTAAATTGAAAATATTTTATTTCGATATGCCAACAACATCCATATACACATTTAGGTCTACATTGATAGCACACATACATAAGTACGTAAATTGTTAGCGTGACACTAGGAAATAATGAACAACAAAAAAAAGGTAAAATTTCTAAACTAACATTTTGAAAATATTATATAAATTAACTGTTGATCCAGTATTACATAATATTTGCTGCACTTGCAAGAATTCAAAGCGATATGTCATATGAGTGCTTTGTTTTCAAGGGTGTTTCTTTTGGAAGTTGTTATTCTAATTTTAACACCTACTTTTTAGTTTCACAATATGTCCACCACTAAGTGCCGAAATAAGTGCCTCCATAGACCGAATACTAGCAACTCTTCAACTGTTTATGAACATACAAATGAATGTCTATATTATCGTGTTTGCATACAGTTTACACACACACATATATATATTGTCCATATATGTAGTCAATAGATATTTTGTTAAACACCTACACATATGCATGCATTCAATTGTATCTGTTTTATAATTTGACCTCAAAAAATCAATCATACCTGTTTGTTTAGAATATTTGCATGAACAGTGAATTTGATTAGTGCAAATTCAATACCAATTCAAATTCGTATTCGTATTCAAATTGAATCAATTTCAACCAGATTGAATTTTACGCTACAAAAATGCGGTGAAATTTTGCCAGTATCGAAATGTGTTGTACATCACAGACTTGTTTAGAAAGCATTTACTCGAAAAATGAGCTGCATATTAGATAAAGTATAACACATATTAGCTTAGTACACGTTTTGTGTACCAATGGTTAGCAATAATTATTGCAATTACACATCAACTACTTCGAAGAGAAATTACAATGTGCATACGTTTAACTGGGCACGTTATTACATATTACGCTCAGTGCGTAGGATGCTGATATTCCAAAAAAGGGCTAATTAATGCAATCTTGTATAACAACACAATAAAAATATTTTTGGATAAATTCGTGAATGCGTAAATTTCGCATCATCTACGTAGAAAAGTTACTAGGCTTGAAGCGTCTAAGTACAATTTTTCTAAACATTAAAAATATAAACAACTACATCACATTGTCCTTGATTATAACAATGGTGATTACAAAAGTTAACACATATTTTGTCTATAAGCAGCGATCACTTATTAAAAGTATTTTGGCTTCTTCTTCTAATTTGCCAGTAGCTTCAGAAGTTCATCCATTAGTACCCGCACGTAGAAAAGAACTGCAAGCGCATCCGTCTGTTGCGCTCCGTAGATAGTTGGTCACACCAAGTCTATATAACAGCTCTTTCACCTGGTTCATCCAACGAAGTTTTGGACGCATTTTCATCCATTCATACAAAGTGTCTAAGCCTGCGCATTAGGTATTTTCGAACGCGCCTGGCAACGTCGATGTAGTTTAACATATCATGGTTCATTCGACGACTGTACACGATGATAACCATGATTTTTCTCTTAAAGACTCCCAGAATATATTGCTCCGCTTGTGTCATTAACCAGGAGTTTGTTCTGTAAAGCACGACAGGTAGAATCAGTGTTGTCTGTGTCGCTATTATTATACAGCTCATAGTTCATATGAAGAACGTCTTTGCTTCTCACGATGATGGGTCCAAATATTTTCCGAATTTATTTTTCTGTCGAAGACATCCAGATTAGATTAATTCGCTTGTGTCATTACCCAGGATTCTGCGATGTTGGCCAAGAGAGACAGGATCAGTGTTTGATAGATTTGGATCTTTGTTAGGTCGATAGAGGTCGTTGTTCTTAGTCGGTAACGAGTAGACCATTTGGGCCTTAAAACAAATAACGTGGGTTTGTTCCCATTTACCGCAAGACCCACTATCGCCGACTACTTCTCAATGCTCGAGAAGGCCGCATTAACATCCCGCAGTACACGACCAATAATATTGATATCATCGGCATACGCGAGCAACTTGTGACTTTAAATAAAGATGGTAACAGTTGGGCTTACTGCAACCTTCCGCATGGTCATCTCCATAATTATGTTAAAGGGATCACATGACAAACTATCGCATTAAATAAATCCTTGCTTGGTAGAGAATGGCTCTGTCATATTTTTGCCTTTCTCACTGAAGTCTTCTTGTTAGTTAGTGCTATTCCGCAAATTTGTCAGTTTTGCGGGGTTACCAGTCTCCGACATGGCATCTAATAATTTCTGTCGTATCCGACTGACGAATGCAGCTTTGTAATCGATAAACAAATGGTAGGTGTCGATCTGCATTTCTTGGGTCTTCTTCAGGATTTGTCGTAGTGTGAATATCTGATCGGTCGATGATTCACCAGGTTTACTGCTACACAGATAAATTCCAATCAGGTTCGCTAGGATCTGCTTTAATCTTTCAAATAACACACTAGGATAAGGGCTGATCCCGCGATAGTTGGTGCATACACTTGTATCACCATTCTTAAGCACAAGACATAGAACACGCGGATTCTAATCATTGGGCATGCTTTCCTTTGGTCAAATCGACTTAAAAAGTTCTGCCGGCACACAGTGGGGAAAAAAAAGTTTTTTTGGACATTTGAAATTTTAGGCCGCAATTCTTAACCGATTTTCCAAATTCTTTTTTTGTATTATTGGAAACAAAATTGCGCACAGGTTGTACGTTTTTTTTTATTCCGAATTCCTTACCGTTATTTTTTTAAAATTTATCAAAGTCTATGCAAAAATAATTTTTGACTTTAATGTCAAATATTTTTTGAAGTACGTGTCCTAAAAATTACGAACTGACCTCAATTAATGTGGACATATGTTACAAATTAAACTCAGTGAAAAAATAAGACAAAAATTTTTTTTTGGCACAACTGCAAGTAAATTTGTGGAGGCACTATTTTCACACTTTAACTCGGTGTCCTGCTCATAATTATTGTCCGATTAGAACAAAACCTAACATATAGCCTGGAAAAGTTGTAAGAAAGTCGTCTGTAAAAAATAAGCCAAATCGGTGAAGGTCGCTATGCAATTTTTTTGCATATGTACCAAAATAATGCTGTTTTAAACATCTGATAAAATACAATTTTGTGTTTACAAGTAGGCTAATTGGTGTACTTTTAATTTAAAAAGACCAATACCTTAATATGTTACATCATCTGTCAAAATAAGGAAATTTGTTAAAGGCTTATAAAAAATTCAAATATAATTGCAATATATATGGCTTAAAATCGCAATATACACATTTCATATGTATTAGTAGGCTTAATTATGTATGCCTTATGATATTTTGATACATAATTGAAAATAAGAGAGTGCAACTAAAGTTTTTCAAATTTCTTCAGGAAATATATTGGTTTTTGGGTTAACTTTAGTATTGAAATTTAAAAAGTGTTAAAGCGTTTAACAAGTTTCCTTTTTTTGACAGATGATGTAACATATTATGGTATTGGTCTTTTTAAATGAAAAGCACACAACTTAACGTACATGTAAACACAAAATTGTATTTTATCAGAAGTTTAAAACTGCATTATTTTGGTACATATGCAAAAAAATTGCATGGCGACCTTCACCGATTTGGCTTATTTTTTACAGGCGACTTTCTTAAAACTTTTCCAGGCTATATGTTAGGTTTTGTTCTAATCGGACAATAATTATGAGCAGGACACCGAGTTAAAGTGTGAAAATAGTGCCTCCACATATTTACTTGCAGTTGTGCCAAAAAATTTTTTTTGTCTTATTTTTTCACTGAGTTTAATTTGTAACATATGTCCACATTAATTGAGGTCAGTTCGTAATTTTTAGGACACGTAGTTCAAAAAATATTTGACATTAAAGTCAAAAATTAGTTTTGCATAGACTTTGATAAATTTTAAAAAAATAACGGTAAGGAATTCAGAATAAAAAAAAACGTACAACCTGTGCGCAATTTTGTTTCCAATAATACAAAAAAAGAATTTTGAAAATCGGTTAAGAATTGCGGCCTAAAATTTCAAATGTCCAAAAAAGCTTTTTTTTCCCCACTGTGCGGCAGTCCATGGGCTTTATTTTTATTTATTTTATTTTTTGTCCGATCTTGCTCATCTTGGAGCTTAACATCCGCTTAGAAATTTTAAGTTTGCCTATAAAATTTCAGCTCGTCATTTTTTAAACTACTATAGATAGACGGACAACCCCTTCAAAGGGGGAGGTTGTATGGAGTTTGTATGGAAGGTGGAATTGGTTTTTGTCCAATCACAGACAGGAAGAAGGTTACCTTTAAATTGACTCAGATTTCGACGCTAATCATTTATATATATACTAGTGGACCCGGCAATGCTTCGCTATTGCATACTTGACGAATACTTATAATATGTTTCGCTTGCTTACTAAGTTTAAACATCGATCTTCTACGCTCTGTAAACAATTCGTTACCAAAATTTACTCCTTAACCAGATCAAACTAACAACGTCTCACTAACCGAAATTAAAAAAACCCTTCTGAAAATCCATATCTAAAGCACCAAGTACTATCTGTATATAAATGTTACCTTATATAGTACTAAAAACATTTTTCCCTCGTTCTCTTTTGCCCACCGTTTGGAAATAAAATGTTCTTATTTATACTCCCGCTGAGCGAAATAAAATATTTTGTCAATATATTCATGTCTGCAGAGTACTTTAAAAGCTCATTTACAATACTGTCGCCATTGTCAGTATTTCTCTTCAAATAATTGTACTCTTTGGTACAATAAATATACTCATTGATAAATTAAATTGTACTCTTTCGTATCGAGTATTATCTGTGTATCAAATCCGCCCACTGCACAGTGGTCGATCTTGTGTGGAGCGAGCGGCAAAAAATACTTCTAGTGGAGATATTATTGTGAAATTTTTTCCAAAATTCTATAAAAATAGAATTAGTAATAAATCGAACAGACATTGGTAGTACCTACGCCCCTCCCGAAACCCCACAATTATTAGGGTACACCGTATGATATTTTATTATAGTATGTAATATAGTAGTATATAATACATCATTTTAACAGGCCAAAAACAGATTTATTTAAAACTGACTTATGATAAGATGATAAATTGTTAACTTCCGTTATCCCTTAATTATTCATCTGAAACTATATGTTCCTTAAAGGGACTTCAAAGTTTCAAAAGATATCATTTCTAAAAATTAAATTTTTTTGATTTTCAACGGAAAAAATATAGTGTAGCCCCACTTTTCCCTATTTATTATATATAAAAAATAAACTGAAATAAAAAAATTATTAGAAATTTTCAGAACAGAAACAATTTTGGGCATAAACCCATATTGGGTTGTATGGGCGGTCAGCCAAGGGTGTGGCCGATTTGGATGAAACTTATCACTCATCTTTTTTTTTATTCTAGGATTTTTTTTTTTAAATTTTACACTTTTCCTTGGATTATATAAATTGTGTGCCAAAAATTTGATTTTATGCACAAATTCTATTTGAATTGTTTAAGCGGTGGGCGTGGCTGCTTTTGATGAAATTCGTTTTTTTTATTATTTTAGTCGATATAATACCCGGTGCAAAATTTTAATGATCTTGAACCAACACTATTTAATGATAAAATGGGAGTGGTTAATGACTCATACCGCCCCACTCTCCTACCGTACCCAGGCACCCACATTCACCCCATGTTAAAATATTGAATAATTTCATAAATAATATGTAATACAAAATTATAAAAAGGTTAAGAGGGGTTGTTTAAAAATATAACGATAGATACTCTTTGAAATAAAAAAAGAGCTAAAAACTTTGCGTATTCGTTTATTTTATAGCAGTTTTAAAATTATTAATATTAAGGCTGTTTTTTAGTCACAATACCCTTTAAATGATAATCGACTTCAAAATTAATCTAGCAATTCAAAACCAGATTTTAATAAAATTTGGACATAAAAACAACGAGGCCGCTTTGATCTGAGAGAGATAACACAAAGACGAGCAAAAGTGAGCAGCTGATATTACCAATTTTAGAATCTTGAAATATTAACTAATAAACCAAAAAAAGTCCCATTGGAGACTTCAGGGGGGAACACAACTAAAACTCTAGTTAAAATTTACATATATGGACGAAAGAACACTAACAATGCAACTGGAAAAATATTAATTTTATAACAAACCTACAACAAGCTTAACACATTGTTATTATTTTAAAATATAGTTAATACCATGTAATTCAATTTTCATTTCGATTTATTTCGACAGAAGTTTTTTTTCTTTTGTTTTAATGAATTTAAAGTTGTACTTAATTTTCCACTTTTTCACACTGCAAAAACCAACTGTTTAATCGCTCTCTTTTTTGAAGCTGTTCTTAAAGGGTACAGATGGAATAAAACAAAAACAACTATAAATTTTAAAACCTTGTTTTTATAAGAAACAGTGATGCCACACTTGGTGACAAACTTCTGACTTTGATTTTTTATTTTTGGCCAATGGAATCGACCACTGTGCACTGGTCCAAAAAAAACTTTCAACATTTAAATTTCGTCCGCATATCCATATTTGTATTGTCGAGTACTATCTGTATACTAAATTGTAAATCTCTGTGGCTAAAATACAGTTTGGTCACGCCCCCTCCTCCCACTGATCAAAAATTAAAATGCCGTCTGCATATTCATATTTGTGTTACCGTGTTCTATCTGGATGTCAAATTGTATCTCTCTAGCGCCAAAATATAGTTTTGCCTCGCCCACTCCGACCACTGATCCAAAATTTAAATTCCGTCCACATATCCATATTTGTGTTGCCGAGTACAATCTGTGTACAGTTTTACCACGCTTACCAAAATTAAAATTTCGTCTGTACATTTATATTCGCGTTGTCAAGAACTATCTGAGTATCAAATTCTATCTCTCAAGCTCTAAAAAAAAGGTTTCGCCACGCCCACTACGCCTGTACTTTCCAAATTAAAATTTCGTTTGCAAATTCATATTCAAGTTGTCAACAACTATATGGGTATCAAATTTCATCTCTCTACCTCCAAAGAAAAGTGTTACCACGCCCACTCCGCCCATAGGGTCAAAAATTAAAATTTCGTCTGCACATTCATATTTGTGGTACCGAGCACTATCTGGTTATCAAATTATATCTCCCTAGCTCTAAAAATAGTTTTGCCACGCTTACTACGCCCATTGGGTCAAAAATTACAATTTCGTTTCCATATTCAAATTTCTGCTGCCAAGTACTATCTGGAAATCAAATTTCATCTATCTAGCTCTAAAAGAAAGCGTGTTAATTCATAACAAAGCGAGAAGCAACCCCATACCTCATTCATGGGGTGTAAAGGTAAATACGCGAAATAGTTGCTGATCACATTTCATGTAATGATATCTACGAGCCCAAGTACATTTTCACTTTCCAACAAATCCTTACCAAAAAGCAACACCATTATATTTTGTTTGATGATAGAACACAATATAGTCAGCTTTCATTCGCCATTTGTTGATATCTGCATCAAATATGGCTGCAAATATAGATGTATTAAAAAGAGACAGAAGATACAGTTGTTTTGTTCATGCAAATAACTCAGCGGCCATTGCTGTTATGGCTTCTGTATTGAGAGAGTACGATCACATCGATTTCAAAGAGAACACATCTGGTTAGCTTTTATTCGCCATTTTTGTTCATGTCAGAATCAGAAATGACTGAGTAAATAAATGTATTAAAAAGATCATTGTTCGAGCAAATTAGTCTGTTGCCATTTCTGTTAAGACTGCTGTATGAGAGAACACAATGTGGTCTAAGAGTGAGAAAACAGCAAAACATGGCGCATGTATACCGGAGATCATTATATTGTAACTGTTTACAATTAGATAGCTTGTTTGCTATATAAAACTTTAATATCATTTTACAAATTGACAGCAGCCTTTACCTGATCATTTAGTTAAAAAAAAAAATAATTAAATTTTATAAGTGACATCTAATCTTGATTCTATTTTGTAACAGAACATACAAAAAAATTATTACAAATCGCTGCAATATTCTTTTCAAAGTTGACACATATAGCTGGAATGATCGGTACTTAAGCATTGCATATATAGTTTTTAGAAAGTTACATGCATACTTCTAATTTAATCTCATTATAATATCTTGACCTTCTCTCTCAACTACTAGTTGATGTACCAACCTTTGTGGGACAACCTACTACCTGCTCATAATTTTCATATTCAACTATTACAGATATTTAAAATTTCCTTTTTCATACGCATACATAATTTAATAACTATTTGGTCTTTACTAATAGTTTTTGTTAATTTAATATACTATGTTCCAGTAACTTTCTATGTATTTGGCATTTGACATGACACATGATTTTAACTTTACTATGTATGAAAGGCTTAAATTGCCAAAAATATAAACATGTCTATATACAATAGATATGTATGTACGGGCTTGTGCGTTGTGTGTTTATGCCACTACATTTACATAATAATATTATTTGTAGTTTATATTTGTAGGCGAACACATA